>CM054180.1:1862500-1995000 GCA_028829895.1 Sinotaia quadrata | reverse complement strand
TCGAAGTCCAAAACAAATACACTATCATTTTTACTTCAGAGTCCACTCAGTGACGTCACACAAAAATGAGTTCATTATTATCATACTATATTTGTTCGTTGCTGTTTAATTTCATCTAGCTCTAGGTGAAATCGGATTTACTGAATAATAGTTCCCTTATACACGAAACTTATCAAAGAAGCAAACAAAGTAATGGAGCTAAACAACAAAACATTAAATATATGCAAACAAACAACAACGAGAAATAGGTTAGGTGGTGGTGAGTAGACATTAAATATTATTAATATGAAAATGTTTCTATGGTTTTCTTTTGCTTCCACCATCACGTGACATTCTTGACATTCAATAAAAACCAACGCTTTCTCTTTCACAGCAATGTATCACTTTTCGAAAAAGCCATTCAGGGTCGTAACACCATTTTGATTTCCGACTTGGGGTATCAATTTATATAAATTCGCGGCACGGATTTTATCACTAATGTTTACATAAGCAAGCTGTTTTCGAAAGAACACATTTCAGTGAATATATTCTCGTTTAAAGCACACCTTAAATAATTTTTTTAAGAAGTATTTTCAAGTATTTTCTTTGTAGGGTTACAGATGTTTGCTTTACAAAATGCCACATATTTTAATATCAGTGTTCACAAAAAATGCCACATATTTTTTGTTGACATTTATCCACATATTTTAATCCGATTGTTCACAAAAATACCGCATGTTTTAATATATATGATTGTTCACAATTTTGTTATCTGGAGAAGTTAGTCATTCGTAATATAAACTTCAGAATATCACAGTACAGGCTTCTGTTTGAGTGCCATTGCTCACCGTAATGAGGTACACAGCGCCGTTATTTGTGAGAAACTCTTCGCCGTTTTGAGGTACACAACGTTGTTTTGTGAGCCATTGCTTACAGTTTTGCGGTACACAACGTTGTTTGGTGAGCCATTGCTTACAGTTTTGCGGTACACAACGTTGTTTTGTGAGCCATTGCTCACAGTTTTGCGGTACACAGCGCTGTTGTTTGTGAGAAACTGTTCACAGTATTGCGGTACACAGCGCTGTTTTGTGCGCACTTTGTGAGCTAATCTTCACAATACTGTGGTACACATCACTTATTTTGTAGACACTGTTCATAGTATTCTGTACAGAGCTTTCGATTGTAAGAATGTTTATGATATTTTTGCATGTAACAGGTAAATCATCCACTGTGCTCTTATACAGAGCAGCATTTTATTTTTAATTTACCCTGAATATTGTGTCCTGGCAGAGAGCGTGTGTGGTTGTCAGTGGTTAAAAGAATACAGTTTAGCGTTTGTGTGCGGTTGACAGTGGTTAAAAGAATACAGTTTAGCGTTTCTGTGTGGTTGACAGTGGTTATAGGAACATAGCCTAGCGTGGGTGTAATAATTCACAATGGAGCCTTGTCACAGCGCTCTTTTTATCGTCAAGAATTTTTTTTCAATGAACTGTCGATTTATGATTGAAGACCTTTTCAATTCCTCCAAATACGTACTAAATATTTCGCCGCAATTCACTTGTTATAATGTTTAACACTCTATAACAAGTCACTTGTTATAATGTTTAACACTCTAAAGCAAGTCACTTGTTATAATGTTTAACATTCTAAAGTAATTCACTTGTTATAATGTTTAACATTCTTAAGCAAGTCACTTGTTATAATGTTTAACATTCTAAAGCAAGTCACAAATCATAAATATATAATACTTCGGTTTGTCTCAGCAGAGATATTTTTAAAAATTCATATCGTTTCTAGATATGTTCCATATGTATCTCAGTTTTTTAAGTGGAGATTTATGTTTCTAGATATGTTCCATATGTATCTCAGTTTTTTAAGTGGAGACTCATGTTTCTAGATATGTTCCATATGTATCTCAGTTTTTTAAGTGGAGACTTATGTTTCTAGATATGTTACATAAGTATCTCAGACTTTCATCTCTCAGTAACTATCATAGAACTGTTACACTGCCCGCAATTAGCGCTAATCGTGTTAATGGTAACGTATCGCTAGTGCGGAAAAGTTGTCATTGCTGTTGTAACGCTAGCGCCTACAAAGGCTGAATTGTAACGGTGAGAATCATCATGCCTTTTGCCTATATGTTCTTTATTCCTCAGGTCGTATCAGCTAGAGTTATTGTCATTTGTCTGTTATTTTAATCTGATAGGTAACAGTTTCTGCTCTGTCCCTTAGTCGGCCCGTCAGAGCAGAGACCATTGACCCTGAAACTGACAGCAATGAAAGCAAAAGTGTAAGACAACGACAACCTTGTTTAGGAGTCAGGCGAATGTGGCGACGAGTGGCCTGCGTCATCTGTCGTGTCCATGTCGTGCGAGTCGTTCGTCTGCTCTCGCTTTTTTTCAACTTTCAACTCAGGCGAGGGCAGTTTGACTTTGGGACTGCAAGCCAAGAAACAGGTGTCGCTGTTACCCTCCCTACTCTCTCTACCCTCCCTCACTCTACTATTGCAGCCGTTGCTCTGTCCTTCTTCATCAATGTCATCATTCTGTTCTACACGGTCGTCAGCAACATCGTTGACTTTACTATAACTGATTTTATTGTTCGAACTTTGCGTTTTACACCAAACAACGTCCACTAAGGACAGGTTGCTGTTGCTGCTATGACAACTTGGCGAGGGCGAAAGGCCGCCCAACGCAGACACAGACTGAGGTCGTTGCGGAGACGGAGGTGTGGTAGCCTCTGATGAAGATGATGGCGATATGCTGTCCATTGCCCTATTTTTTATCGCTCTAGCCTCGGCCGCTTCGGCCGCAGCCGCTTTCTTGAGGACTTCATTGTGGATCTTGCGTAGCTGCAATTCCGCCATCGTTCCCATCAGACCCTTCTGCACCGGAAGCTTCCGTGCGGCCGTGACGTCATTCTTCAGTTCTTCCAGGTCTCGTTTTAGTTTGGCGCGTCTGTTCTGAAACCACGTGATCACCTGCAAGCAGATAATATTTCTACCATCGTAATTGCATTTCCAATGAGTATTTATTCATTCATATGACCAAGACGAATGTCTAATACGCATAACAATATTCACGATTGTAGTTTAAATACACACACACAAAAACAAACACACGCGCGCGCACTACTTATTTTAGCATATTTAACCAAAGCTACGTGTAAGCTGTAAGGCTTGTATAGTTATACAGCTCTGTAAGCTGTAAGGCTTGTATAGTTATACAGTTTTATAACAATTGTAAGAGACGACATATATCTGCTAAATAGTTTCCATCCTGACAATACTGATGACACTACAAATGTTGATGACAATACAAATATTGATGATATTACAAACATTAATGACACTACAAACATTGATGACGCAGGAGATATTTATGACATTACAAATATTGATGACACTACAAACATAGATAACGGAATCAAACGAAGAAAGAAATTTTTAAGCCTACTGAAGACTGAAAAACGTATTTGCAAAGATAACGGCCCTTCCCTCCTTTACATTCCAATTAGTACATAAGCGGCAGGGGTGTACGGGGGGGGGGAGGAGGAGAAACAGAGAGAAGGCGGTTAGGATTTGATGTTAGTGACTGTTATGAGGTATGGAGGTGATAAGGGAAGGATAATGCGACCGAGAACAATGCACACACATCAAATAAACAAACCACAGACATACTGGAAAGTGTGACGTCAGTTTCATCAAGTGTTTGTGCCTGAACTCGAGCGAGGCACATGTACGGGGGCGTGGTTGTTCTGAACATAATTTATGTAAATGAGTATAAACGAATCAATTACTGAAATTTTTAAATAAAAAATACACCTTTGTGCTCGACGACGGTCATGCGCAGAAGTGTAGCAAGACAAACGCCGCCTAGTGACGGCTAACAAATTTATGCCACCCCCCCCTCACTACTCACACACACACACACACACACACACACACACACACACACACACACACACACATACACACGCACACACATACTCCATTCCTTTTATTTATGCAATAATCGGTACTCCGCCAACCCTCTGAAAGGAGCCGCCCACATGTCTATGAACCGCCCACAAGCCTATGAACCGCCCCCTTCGTCTCATCCTGGTCATATGTACTATTAATAAATTCAGATGCAGGAATTTTTTACGCCCCCCCCCCTTCACTACACACTCTCCCATCCCCCATTATAATTACTTATGCAATAATGGGTATTCATACCAAAAATACCAGAATTGCCGCCCACAAGACTTGCCAGAATTGCCGCCCACAAGACTATGAACCGCCCCCTTCGTACCAACCTGGTCATACGTACTATTAATAAATTCAGATGCAGGAATATGATCGAAATGAGGAAATGAATATTTGGTATACCAGGTAACCTGGGTTGTATCTTTATTCTTTGTAATAATTTTGTTTAGACAACAGTCTGCATCAGTTTGAAATTGATGCAAGCAGCTAGAATAAGTAATAAATTATTACAAAACAAAAATAGTAATTTAGTTTGGTAAAACTCTGCATTGTAAGTGTTTGAAATTGATACAAACGACTAGAATAAATAATAAATTATTGCAAAACAGAAATAGTAATTTAGCTTTGGTAAAACTCTACAAACGGCTAGAATCTAAATGACTGCAACAACAACAATAATAATAATTTATTTCAATCAACGGGTTTCAGTTGCAAATATACATTCCTGCAATGCAACGTACACAACTGTTGAAAATATTAGAGGGGGGTGGGTGTACTAATTAATGAATGCGTGCTTTGGAGAAATCTGAGGGGATGAAAAAGACACCACACAACAGGTAGTATGAAAAAAACACCACACAAGTGGTATGAAAAGGACACCACACAACAGGTGGTATGAATGTTGAAGATTGCTATCGTTTGCTAACACAGATGGTTGACCCCTTTGGTAACAAGAGGTCTTTCAGAACCTTCAAAAGGAAAACACATCGATACCAAGGAACACCGATACTGATTGCAGAATTTCCGGGAAAACATTTAACTGTTATCGGTGTACATTATTCCAAATTGTGCCCGGGTCAATGAAATAAAACAAAATTCCAGGAAAAACCTGTCGTGGTTGATTACGGCCATTTATTCCTTTGTTTTGGGGCTTCATTTTCAATCATTTATTCCTTTTGGTTTGGAGCTTCATTTTTAATCTATTCCTTTTGTTTGGGGGCTTTATTTTTAATCATTTATTCCTTTTGTTTTGGGGCTTCATTTTTATTCATTTATTTTTTATTTTTTTTTTTGGGGGGGGCTTCATTTTCAAACATTTATTCCGTTTGGTTAGGGGATTCATTTTCAAACTTTTAGTCTTTTTGATTTGTGGCTTCATTTTCAATCATTTAGTCTCCTTGGTTTGGGGCTTCATTTTTAGAAAGCACTGGAAAATGACTTGGTTGTTTTCTTGTCTTGGTAATGGCCCAACTGAAGCGTTTTGTATGGGACAACGTAATTGTGTTTTGCAAACACATCCCCCCTCCCACCCAATAGATCAAACTGGACTAGGGAATGTATGTGTTTTGTTAGTTTGCGTGTATAACCTATGCAAAAATTCAGCGACAAAACCCATAAATCTTACTCCCTTCAGCAATAGTGAGTCTCACTACATAAGTATTGAGCCACTGAACATTGCCACAAGCTGTATGGCATTAGTTATTGAGAAGTGGTAAATCACAAGTTGTGTGGCTTTACTCATTTGAAAATTAGTGAGTCTCAAATAGTCAGACAATACTCACCTGAGCATTAGTGAGTCCCAAATTGTGAGCAATCTCATCTCGGTCTGCGGGCGTGAGGTACTTCTGGTAAAGGAAGCGCTTCTCCAGCTCGTAGATCTGTTGGTTGGTGAATGCTGTGCGAGACTTCCGTCTCTTCTTGGGTGGGGCATGTTTCCCGAATAGCGCCGCCTGGTCTCGCCGCCTGGCGTCTGGTAGCAAAGAAAAAGAAAAGTTGGCAAGTTATTTCCACCGGAAGTTGCATTTTTATGTTCTTGGTAGTGGTGGTGTGTGTGTGTGTGGGGTGGGGTGGGGGGGGGATGAAGGGTGAAATGCGACACAAACATTTGATAGATGGTAATTGACGAAAACATCGACGACGTTGATAAATAACGGCCGTCAAAGCAGATGCCAAACGTTAAAAGCAAATTTCATTTCACGGGCCTCGCGTTAGGACAAATAAATACATGAAGACTGAGAGAAATAAAATGTATTAATTAAACAAAAATTAAAATATATGTATGCACTCACACGCAAACATACATGAAGACTGAGAGAAATAAAATGTATTAATTAAACAAAAATTAAAATATATGTATGCACACACACGCAAACATACATGATAATAAAGTTTAATGCAAAGTCCGACTTCATTCAAAAGGCCGACCGAAATTATATTGATTGAAGTCATAAAACAGTGAGCCGGAAATACGGCCAGTTCACTGACGATAAAAATAGTGAACAGAGCTAGGGAGAAAATGTGCATTCCAGATAAATGTATGTATCAATGAAGGTGGGGGAGAAATGTGTTCCAGATAATGTGTGTCCATTAGGGTGGTAGTTGGGGGAGAAATGTGTTCCTGATAAATGAATATTGTCAATGAAGATGGGGCAAAAATGTGTTCCTGATAAATGAATGTGTCAATGAAGATGGGGAAAAAAATGTGTTCCAGATAATCAGCAGGATACTGAAGGCGACATACTAATTTCAGTCAGTGCTACAAGTAATGTTTACAGAAATAAACACCAAGTAATGTTTACAGAAATAAACACCAAGTAATGTTTACAGAAATAAACACCAAGTAATGTTTACAGAAATAAACACCAAGTAATGCTTACAGAAATAAACACCAAGTAATGTTTACAGAAATTAAACACCAAGTAATGTTTACAGAAATTAAACACCAAGTAATGCTTACAGAAATAAACACCAAGTAATGCTTACAGAAATAAACACCAAGTAATGCTTACAGAAATAAACACTAAATAATGTTTACAGAAACTAAACACCAAGTAATGTTAACTAAAAACACAAGTAAATTCAATGAGAAACACAGACCAAGTAAAGTTAAGCGAAAGCACAGAACAAATAAGTTTACTGAAAACACATATCAGATAAAGTTTACTGAACGCAGAACAAAATAAAGTTCCATGGAAAACAGACCAAAGGTCAAAGGTAAATTCAATGTAGCAAAACTAAGGTCACAGAGTTAATTAAATGAGGACTCTCGCTTGAATAAAATTACATTTCCAAACAATCCACACCAGAGTAAATGCTCTTTCATCAGCACTTTATACATGTCAGTCACTCCCAGACAGCGCTATTAATTTAGTCAAGTCACATTACATAAATATTAAAATATAAAGGTCCCAGACAGCGCTATTAATTTAGTCAAGTCACATTACATAAATATTAAAATATAAAGGTCCCAGACAGCGCTATTAAGGGGAGGTTTGAGGGTGAAAATTATAAGATTTTTTATTTTTTGTGTGTTTTTTGTTCTTCGTGTTATTGTTAACTTTAATCATTCTACTTTCACTTCCCACGTTCACATTTTCGTAGCTGTTAATAAAAAGCCCTTTAATTTAAGTTTTAATTGAGTAGGTATGCATAAACAAAAGTGCAATTATAGCTAATTATATATGCATAAAGTTTCAAAGGTCATATCTCGTCTCCTACATAATATAATATTACATATAATATACCAAAAGAACCAGAAAAGCCAGCTTTAGCTTCCCATTTCCATGTCCAAAATCCACCATAACATGCATTTTCATTGGCTACTTGTTAAAAGACTAATATAGCAAAGGGTCTAAAATCAGCCAATCAGCGATTAGCTTTCAAGAGCAAGTCGGATTTAGCAAACTGACCTCATGGCGTGTTTCACAGCTTCGATCTCATGAAAGTTACAATCTACGTTCAGTGTGAGTTCTATTTGAGGCTTGAGTACAGTAAAACTAAGATGGGGAAAATAAAACAATCCTATTCTTCCAGAAATCGAAGATTCCAGGGAAACAGACATACTAAATGACTGATTACAGTAAATAATTCTATGCTGAACACGTGTTGTATACAATGAGCGACGCCGTGTCACAAATACATCGTCTGCTACAGGCAATGTCTCTGCCTCATGCAAAACTTGAAGGTAAAGCGTGTGAAATGGAAGTTGACAGTGATAATGAACAAATAACATTAACAGGCTTTCGTTTTGTAGACTGTGAACTCCTTTTAAACTTTATAAAGAGACTTTTATGCCCACATTGCCAGAAACCTCTAGGGGATAGCGACAAACTACCATCAGTGCACTAGACAAGACACGACTTAGCCTCTCGCTGTCTCAGTTTTATTTTTCACAATGTACGCGTAAAAATTGTTCAAAATGCATCTAATAATGCTAACATTCAGCAGTTTTATCTTGCTGGTGGTCAAGAATAAGTTGGTAATGTTACTGTCTTTAAAATATAATTAATGTTTGATTATAAAATAAAAAGATTCATCTATTTAACTTATATTTATTATCAAAACAAATGACTTTAGTAAAGAAAAACTTTGCGACGCGTTTTCTCAGAATCAGTTTTTTATGCGCTGCCAGTACGGTTTTATAGATATCTCAGAAACTATTTATCAGAATGCCATGAAATTTTGAACATAGTTCCAGCACACATATGGCTACATTCTGAACTAGAAAGAAGCAAGTGTGTAAAATAGAAGACTTATTTTTACTATGTCAAACCTCTTCAAATATATATTTCAACAAAAACAACAAAAATTTTCATGGTAGACTTTTCATGTTAGTTCACATTGTACTACAACATACCTACCTGAAGTATACCAAATTTCACATTAAAATAATGTATAGTTTACTTGTAATCAGTTGAACGGCGGAATGTAGTTTTGCGTCGACACAAAAACACATGTGTCATTATAATCCATATAACTACACATTAAAACATCAGATAAACTGTTTTATTGCTTAATTGTGTTAGCAATAGGTGTGATTAACTGCATACAAAAAATTATGGCAATAAGTTAATAAATACAGGAGTTGTGATTGCTTGATTTTTATGTGAGTTTTTTCCAGTTTCACCCTCAAACCTCCCCTTAATTTAGCCCAGTCGCATTACATAAATATTAAAATATAAAGGTCCCAGACAGCGCTATTAATTTAGCCCAGCCGCATTACATAAATATTAAAATATAAAGGTCCCAGACAGCGCTATTAATTTAGCCCAGTCGCATTACATAAATATTAAAACATAAAGGTCCCAGACAGCGCTATTAATTTAGCCCAGTCGCATTACATAAATATTAAAACATAAAGGTCCCAGACAGCGCTATTAATTTAGCCCAGTCGCATTACATAAATATTAAAATATAAAGGTCCCAGACAGCGCTATTAATTTAGTCAAGTCACATTACATAAATATTAAAATATAAAGGTCCCAGACAGCACTATTAATTTAGCCCAGCCGCATTACATAAATATTAAAACATAAAGGCCCAGTCACATTACATAAATATTAAAACATAAAGGCCCAGTCACATTACATAAATATTAAAACATAAAGGTCCAGTCGCACTACATAAATATTAAAATATAAAGGTCCAGTCACATTACATAAATATTAAAATATAAATGTCCAAAGAATACAAGGTGTACTATTATAAAAGCTAAAGGGCATATACACATTAAATTTAAGTTAACTCAGTTACTAGGAAAGGCAGACACTTGTTTTTCCAGCATAGGTCAAACAGAACTAATTACATTATATTATCAAAACTTGTCCTTAGTTTTGTTACATTGCATTTATCAATGACCTCCAGTAGTATCAATGAAAATCGGAAAATAAAACTAGTCAATTATAGCCACAGGTGGGATTAGCGGTAGCTTATTTCTGTCCCTGAATGAAAATCGGAAAATAAAACTAGTCAATTATAGCCACAGGTAGGATTAGCGGTAGCTTATTTCTGTCCCTGAATGAAAATCGGAAAATAAAACTAGTCAATTATAGCCACAGGTAGGATTAGCGGTACTGTTTTTCATGAATGAGTAGATGTAGAAAATACTGTGTCATAGGAATCACGTGACAAAGATTATGACGGGAAGTGAAGAATGAATTTGAATCACTTTTCTTCCATGCTCTGGCTGGAAGGAAGAATTTGTCTAATCCACCAAATATAAAAAATATACACTGCACAAGTTAGATAAATTCCTTACACCTACAGTACTTATAGTTCACGTCAAATACAATTTGTCTACACAGGTTTTGGAAACATAGTTGTGACACTTCTTTCTAACTGATACATAATTTCACGGGGTTTAATTATCATAATAAATAAGGGCCTTCAAGTATATAATAATACACATTTTTGACACTTCTTTCTGACACAGTTTTGAGAAACAACTTGTGACACGTGATATTGATTGAAACATAATGTGACGGTGGACACTCGGGGTATAATTATCACCATGGTAAATCTGTTCAGTTCTAATCAAGATTGATCTTTACCTGAAATCACCGAACAGTCCCAGCGACTAACTGGAAATGCTTTTAATCGTCTGCACAATCGTTCACCCCCCCCTACTTCTACCCCCGTCCAGTATTTCAGTAGTCCGTGGTAACTGTTCCTACCCAGAACACCCAAGACTGAGATTCGAATTCCTCCACCCCTTGTTAGTCTTTATTTTATGGGCAGGTGTATCCCCCCCATCCACCCCATCCCGTATTAGACTTTGTTTTGGGGGTAGGTTTATTCCCCCCATCCACCCTATCCCTTGTTAGACTTTGTTTCTTTTGGACAAGTTTAAACTAAATCATCCCTCTCCCCCCCCCCCCCTTCTCCACGACGATATTTATGACGTGGTTATTAAAATAGTTCGTGCACGCGTCACTTATTCATAATGTCTGTATGCACACTTCTACCCGTCATAGAGTTGGAGGGAAGGGGAGGGGCGTGGTTATTAAAATAGTTCGTGCACGCTTCACTTATTCATAATGTCTGTATGCACACTTCTACCCGTCATAGAGTTGGAAGGAAGGGGAGGGGCGTGGTGAATGGGAAAACGAAAAGCGTAAAAAAAAAATGTCTGTCATGAAAACAAAAAGCTGGATGTCTTAAACCACTCCCTCTCTCTCACTCACTCTCACACACACACACACACACTGATATGTAGTTATGTATATCTACACACACATAAACACATACAAGCAAATATAAATACACACACACACACACACCTCTGAATTATATATGTGTATATCTACACACATATAAACATATATATATATATGCACACACATACACACACTAAGCTGCAATAATAGCATGTATAGATGGATGGATGGATAGACGGACGTCAGAGTAAATGGATGATAGACCTGCAAATAAATGGACGGTTGGCTGTGCTGAATTAATAGCTGACCTTAATTTTGCAAGACTATGGCAGCACCAAAATAATCTACACATGAGGGAGGAAAGATCAAGTCTTGGTAGGTTGCCATTACTACATTAGTATTGTTGTCATGACTACATTGTTATTTTTAGTCATGGCTATATTATTATTGATATCATGACCACACTAATAATTTTCTCACGTCTACATTAATAGTTGAATGCTTTCCCTGAAGTGGCATTGTTTGCTCTGTTGCAGGATGTGTTGTTCAAGGCCTTATGAAAAACTTCACATCAAACTACAATAGACAGGAAATAAGAAAAACTTCACGTCAAAATACAATGACAGGACATAAGAAAAACTTCACGTCAAACTACAATTACAGGACATAAGAAAAACTTCACGTCAAAATACAATGACAGGACATAAGAAAAACTTCACGTCAAACTACAATGACAGGACATAAGAAAAACTTCACGTCAAACTACAATGACAGGACATAAGAAAAACTTCACGTCAAACTACAATGATAGGACATAAGAAAAACGTCACGTCAAACTACAATGACAGGACATAAGAAAAACGTCACGTCAAACTACAATGACAGGAAATAAGAAAAACTTCACGTCAAACTACAATGACAGGACATAAGAAAAACGTCACGTCAAACTACAATAGACAGGAAATTTAAAAAAAACTTCACGTCAAACTACAATTACAGGAAATAAGAAAAACTTCACGTCAAACCACATGACAGGACATAAGAAAAACTTAACGTCAAGCTACAATGACAGGACATACAAAAACTTCACGTCAAACTACAATGACAGGACATAAGAAAAACTTCACGTCAAACTACAATGATAGGACATAAGAAAAACTTCACGCCAAACTACAATGACAGGACATAAGAAAAACTTCACGTCAAACTAATTACTAATTATTTGACTGTTTTTGATAAAGTGGCCTGTGTTTGAGAGAGGTATTGTGTGACAAAAAAAGTGGTTTATTTGTTCATGTAGGATGATGATATTGCAATGTGCATGTCATGATGTATCGTGTTCTTTTATCCCAATGTAAAACTATTTGAATTGAGTTTTAGATGAAATCGTTAACTGCAAATGACTTGTTCTGGGACTAATTATTGAAATCTATGAAATCGTTAACTGCAAATGACTTGTTCTGGGACTAATTATTGAAATCTATGAAATCATTAACTGCAAATGACTTGTTCTGGGACTAATTATTGAAATCTATGAAATCGTTAACTGCAAATGACTTGTTCTGGGACTAATTATTGAAATCTATGAAATCGTTAACTGCAAATGACTTGTTCTGGGATACTAATTATTGAAATCTATGATAACAAACTGTGAATGTTTGCATTCTTGAAATTATTGATGTCATGTTTTATAAATGATCTAGAATAATAGTAATTCCTTGAATTTATTGACAATATGTTTTATAAGTGATCTAGAATAATAGTGATTCCTTGAATATTCTTTTGATAAAAGTGGAAGAGATGTAATTTCTTGATGCTGATGGCACACTACCTTAATGTTACCATAACAATTATTCCAGCTACAAATGGAATGCTATTTTGCCCGCTGATGACACACTATCTTAACATTTAGTTATTTAACAATTATTCCAGCTACAAAGGGAATGCTATTGTGTGCAGATGGGCCCTTTTCTTTTTCTCTTTGGATTCAATTTCTTCTATTACAAATTGTAATGGAACTCAACTTGATTCAGGGTACTGCCATGTCTGCAGTCTGATCTGAAGGATGAACCATGTCTGCTTAAAGGAAGAGCCATGTCATAAAAAGGAGCACACATGAACACTGTATGGAAAGCATATATCGGACTGTTCATCAAAAGGAGCACATGTGAACACCGTATGGAAAGCGTATATCGGACTGTTCATCAAAAGGAGCACATGTGAACAGTGTATGGAAAGCATATATTGGACTGTTCATCAAAAGGATCACATGTGAACAGTGTATGGAAAGCATATATTGGACTCTTCATCAAAAGGATCACATGTGAACAGTGTATGGAAAGCGTATATTGGACTGTTCATCAAAAGGGTCACATGTGAACAGTGTATGGAAAGCATATATTGGACTGTTCATCTATGTTGAGATATAGTTGACTACTTGACTCAAAACCAGTTACCATTGATAATCTTTTGGTTATAAACATTGAGACAAACGGTACATTATAGGATAATAAACACTCCCATTGGCTTATTGTATCTCGAAATAATTTGTACACTTTTATTATTTTCATATTTAAATTTGTTATCTTATTTCCCACATCTTATTTAATTCTTTGGAATGACTATTAATTGGGATGGGATGGGGGCGAGCCGTGTATGGATGAATGTTTTTAATTTTTTTAATTCACTTGTCACTATAATGAATTGTCCCATAAACACAAGTGGTAGGATTTAATATAGGGCTGTAAGAGTAGATTAGGCTGTGGGGCTTAAGATCAATTTAATAAGTAATAATTCAGTTAGTTAATGCTGTGACAGGGTCGTTAAAATAACACCGCATATGACAAATACTAAAAAGACACATTGCAAAAAGACACATTGCAAAAAGACATATCTCTAAACGCTTCCTATCGTAACATCTTCAAACGTTTTACCCCATGACATCTCTAAACGTTTTACCCCATAACATCTTTAAACGTTTTACCCCATAACATCTCCAAACGTTTTACCCCATAACATCTCCAAACGTTTTACCCCATGACATCTCTAAACGTTTTACCCCATAACATCTCTAAACGTTTTACCCCATGACATCTCTAAACGTTTTACCCCATGACATCTCTAAACGTTTTACCCCATGACATCTCTAAACGTTTTACCCCATGACATCTCTAAACGTTTTACCCCATGACATCTCCAAACGTTTTACCCCATGACATCTCCAAACGTTTTACCCCATGACATCTCTAAACGTTTTACCCCATGACATCTCCAAACGTTTTACCCCATAACATCACTATACGTTTTATATCATGTTATCTAATGCAGTTGTTGGGTCTTGAACCCATGATCTCATTCACAAGAGTCCAGCACCTAGATCAGTCAACCTCAGATGGTCAAGTATAACTCTAGACTGCCATAATGTCTTTAGAATAAATATAAAACTACATCTCACGTATCTATCTTATTTGCAAGACAAATCTGTATGTGAAATGTACATCTATCCTATTCGCAGGACAAATCTGTATGTGAAATGTACATCTAACCTATTTACAAAACACACATTTTATGTGAAATGTACCTTCAAAAATATTTTAAGAAACATCTAGACGCAAGACAAATTTGGAAAAAAAAAGTGCGAAGTTAGCAAACTAAGCTGACAGAAACCTAATACTGCATTGCTGGGGGAGGGGGGTTACAATGGTAGTTATATCCACCTTTGCCAGCCGTTTAGCACTGAAATGGCAAACGACAGTATCATGTCAGATCTAGATTCAAACGAGTTAGCAAAACATTATTCTTTTCTTCTTCCAGCTAGTATTTTTTTTTTTTTTTAACCCGCGAAATTTATTCACGCAGTCAGTGAAACCGACATTGTAGTTAGCAAGTTGTCATTTTCCCAGGGCCACGCTACACAAGTCGTTTGGTGGATAACAGTCTTCGCCTTCTTCTCTCTTTATCGAGTACACATTCGCACACACACTCACACACACGTACGCATACACGAACGCACGCGTACACATATACTCACGCACATACACGCGCGTTCACTTCTTTAAAGGTACTTATATTAAGTTTTGAAATGTATGTCTACTCTTGAAATATCATTGTATTTGCTTTAATATGTATGTATGTTCTTTAAATGTCCTTATTTTTGTTTTGAATAAATGGATGTTCATTAAAGAATTTGGCATTGATTCAAAAATATTTTTCGTTATACTTTAAAACAAAACTTATTATTTCGATAAAGCATAGTCGTTTTTATTGTGAATGAACGATAAATACACTTTGTGAATTAAAATATACTTTCCTTTACGGACTTTGCCGAACACATGTCTTCGGGCATCTTCGGAAACGCATACATTCGCGACGCTAAATGAGAAGCAGGAAAGTCATGGCAAGCAGCATTTGTAAGAGATATCTCCAATCTATTATTTAAAAAAAAAAAGGATTCGCTCTTTATCAATTCTAGTATGATGAAACAGAAAGTGATAGCAGTTCTTCAGGACACATTCGGACACACTGGAACACATTGGGACACATTGGGACACATTGGAACACATTGGGACACATTGGGACACTTTGGGACACATTCGGACACATTGGAACACATTGGGACACATTGGAACACATTGGGACACATTGGGACACATTGGCAATACGGGTGTAAGTCAATATCAATGGAAACAGACGATAGATATATCTAGTCCACCAACAATCATGATTAAGCTCTCTGATTACACTATAAAATTTGTATGCTAGACAAATAGATTGATCTAGTCCAGCAACAATCATGATTAGGCTCTCTGATTACACTATAAAATTTGTATGCTAGACAAATAGATTGATCTAGTCCAGCAACAATCATGATTAAGCTCTCTGATTACACTATAAAATTTGTATGCTAGACAAATAGATTGATCTAGTCCAGCAACAATCATGATTAGGCTCTCTGATTACACTATAAAATTTGTATGCTAGACAAATAGATTGATCTAGTCCAGCAACAATCATGATTAAGCTCTCTGATTACACTATAAAATTTGTATGCTAGACAAATAGATTGATCTAGTCCAGCAACAATCATGATTAGGCTCTCTGATTACACTATAAAATTTGTATGCTAGACAAATAGATTGATCTAGTCCAGCAACAATCATGATTAGGCTCTCTGATTACACTATAAAATTTGTATGCTAGACAAATAGATTGATCTAGTCCAGCAACAATCATGATTAGGCTCTCTGATTACACTATAAAATTTGTATGCTAGACAAATAGATTTATTACTTAGAACGTAGATCTAGGTAGTTCAGGCTACCAAATAACTGCTAACGTTCGCTATAAAATATTTTTTTTAAAAATGTTTGGATTTTCATTTTTGTCATAGTCCTGTGATGTGTTTCGCAACTCATAAAATGTATATATTGAAATTTCGTACAAGTAAATATCAATAATAATAAAATTACAACTTAATAAAATAAATAAATAAAGCAAACAATACACACAATATATTTATTTTAAAGTAAATAATTATGAAAATAATAAAAATATCAATAGTATAAAATTAATAAATAAATTAACTCTTATGCTCTTTTATCACCACCCTAAAATCACAAGTCTTCACAGTTCTACTGCTTACAGAACTGATTAAGGCTGAAACCTCCAAAACGTCTTAAGTGACATCTTAGAGCTTACAGAACTGATTAAGGCTGAAACCTCCAAAACGTCTTAAGTGACAGAGCTTACAGAACTGATTAAGGCTGAAAACTCCCAAAAAGTCTTAATAGTGACATCTTAGAGCTTACAGAACTGATTAAAGCTGAATACTCCAAAACGTCTTAATAGTGACATCTTAGAGCAGATCGCCGGGAGTGGAGGCGGCACTGCGTTGGAGAATGACATTTGTTTCTATGATATTTACGGGTATTTCTGGGTATTTAGCAGGACGTGCGTGAGTAATTTGACATATTGGTTATGCTACAGCTAGTTAGTGTACAAGAAATAATTATATAAACATTGAACAATTTGAGTCTCAACTTCAGTCCAAATCCATTGGCTACTTCAAGGCATTAATACTTCATATTTCAACACAAATGAGAAGACAAACACTGTTAAAAAAAGTCTCAACTTTAGTCCACATCCATTGGCCACTTCAAGGTATTAATATTTCATATTTCAACACACATGAGAAGACAAAACTGTTAAAACAGTAAAAACTGTTAAAACACTGTCAGTCCAATCTATTGGCCACTTCAAGGTATTAATACTTCATATTTCAACACACATGATAAGACAAAACTGTTAAATCATCGTTTTCAAACGACTTCGCAGATAGCTCAATAAGAGAAGACAAAAAAATGTTGAATCACCGCTTTTAAACGACTTCGCAGATAGCTCTGTAAAAAGAAGTCAAAACTGTTAAATCATCCTTCCGAACGACTTCGCAGACAAAATTATTAAATCATCGCTCTCAAACGACCTCGCCGGTAATTATAATTGAAGAAAACAATCGCTGCAAAACTAAGAAAGGGAAAACCTACTCTGGTTTTCCTATCTGAGTTAGCAGATAGCGCGTCCGGATGTTAAGGGAGATAATCGTCTTAAAATGTACAACTCGTCAACGGCAAGATGGATGTTTGTGGGAAGTGATGACTTACCTTAGAATTGGCAAGAAAACAAGGTCAGGCGTACTACTGCCAGCTGATTAAGACAAAGTGTCAAAATGATGACAAGCCCCTGACACATTTAACAAGGTCACGTTATACGTTAAGTAGATTACAGATAAACAAATAGTAACAATGTAAGCTTTAAAAACATTAAGTAGATTACAGATAAACAAATAAACAATGTAAGCTTTAAAAACATTAAGTAGATTACAGATAAACAAATAGTAACAATGTAAGCTTTAAAAACATTAAAAAAAACTTTTAATTCCATAGCCAACACTAATAGGATTAGTTTTAAAATTAAACAAATATTTTATAGGTCAAAAAAGAAAAGCAACAAGGACAGTTTCTATAAATATAAATACTTTGTAGGTCAAAAAAGAAAAGTAACAAGGACAGTTTCTATAAATATAAATACTTTGTAGGTCAAAAAAGAAAAGCAACAAGGACAGTTTCTATAAATATAAATACTTTATAGGTCAAAAAAGAAAAGCAACAAGAACAGTTTCTATAAATATAAATACTTTGTAGGTCAAAAAAAGAAAAGCAACAAGGACAGTTTCTATAAATATAAATGCTTTATAGGTCAAAAAAGAAAAGTAACAAGGACAGTTTCTATAAATAGAAATACTTTATAGGTCAAAAAAGAAAAGCAACAAAGACAGTTTCTATAAATATAAATACTTTGTAGGTCAAAAAAGAAAAGCAACAAGGACAGTTTCTATAAATATAAAATTACTTTCTAAAAAAAATCCAAAGCGTTGGATGGCTCTAACTTAAGAAACTGATTAAGGAAAAATAAAAACAAGTTGGGATTCAAAAAAGCTTATATAGTTGCATTTCAAGAGATAATTGTCAGAAGTTCAAGTATGAGAATAACAGTAAACACTTTACAATGTAATAAACTGTCTGAGAACAACAGTAAACACTTTACACTATAATAAACTGTCTGAAAAAAAGAGTAAACACTTTACACTGTAATACATTGTCTGAGAAAAACAGTAAACACGTTACACGGTAATAAACTGTCTGAGAACAACAGTAAACACTTTACACTGTAATAAACTGTCTGAGAACAACAGTAAACACTTTACACTGCAATAAACTGTCTGAGAACAACAGTAAACACTTTACACTATAATACACTGTCTCAGAAAAACAGCAAACACATTATACTGTAATAAACTGTCTGAGAACAGCAGTAAACACTTTACACTGTACGAAACTGTAAAGAGAACAACAGTAAACATTTACGCTGTAATAAACTGTCTGAGAACACAGTAAACACTTTACATTGTAATAAACTATCTGCGAATAACAGTAAACACGTTATACTGTAATAAACTGTCTGAGAACAATACATAAACACTTTACGCTGTAATAAACTGTCTGAGAACAATACTAAACACGTTACACTGTAATAAACTGTCTGAGAACAATACTAAACACTTTACACTGTGATAAACTAAGAACAACATTAAACACTTTACACTGTAATAAACTGTCTGAAAACAATACTAAACACTTTACACTGTAATAAACTGTCTGAAAACAATACTAAACACTTTACACTGTAATAAACTGTCTGAAAACAATACTAAACACTTTACACTGTAATAAACTGTCTGAAAACAATACTAAACACTTTGCACTGCAATAATCTCTCTGCAAACAACATTAAACACTTTGAACTGTAATAAACAGTCTGAGAACAATACTAAACACTTTGCACTGCAAGAGAAACCTCTCTGAGAAACAATAGAAAGAAATGTAAACTATATTAATAGTCAAACAATTCAAGTAACCGGTATACATTTTACAAAGCAACATACACTTTCTGAAGCAAAGAACACTTTACAAAGCAACATACACTTTCTGAAGCAAAGAACACTTTACAAAGCAACATACACTTTCTGAAGCAAAGAACACTTTACAAAGCAAAGAACACTTTCTGAAGCAAAGAACACTTTACAAAGCAAAGAACACTTTCTGAAGCAAAGAACACTTTACAAAGCAACATACACTTTACGAAATGAATAGTACAAACCCAAGACCAATCCTTCAGTCCGAAACAAAACAAATCTTTTACATTAATAGAATATTTTCCAAAAAAAACTCACTCGTATATTACTAAACAAAGATCAATAAAAAAAATAATGGTACACAAGATACATTACTAATCAAACCATTTTCAAAACAAATAACAGTTTGCAATAGAAAGTCACATAATTGCATTATGTAGCCCCACACCCACCCTCCTCTTAAAATAGACTACAATCAAACCTACCTCTACCACAGTTGATCCTTATCCCCGGGCTAGAGAATAGTCTGAGTAGGAACTCACTTTGAACAAAATATTCAGAGCGCAACTCAACGCAACTCAACCGCACGCAACGAATGTGCCAGAATCCTACCAATAAAATGGCAGTCCAACGCAACTCAACCGCGCGCAACGAATGTGCCAGAATCCTACCAATATACTGGCAGTCCAACGCAACTGACCGTACAGGCAACAAGTGCTTTGGCTCCCGACCTTAATAAGCTATAAATACTACATAGCAGTATTATGACAGTTACTGACGCAGCAGGAAATCATCCTCTGTGTATATCACTGCCGAAGTTATGTGGCTTTGCTTGTATAACTGAATATTATATCAATATTTATTCTTAACCCTAACCATATTTCATATTGCTAAATATTTCAGTTATGATATTAGACTGTATGATGACCTTGTACGTAAAAATATTCTGTCGGGGAACACATGTGGACAAATTCTTAGTCTATGTGCTTTTAATGACAGATCGGAACTTTATTTCCGACGTTGAGCCAGAGTGAAACAACCCACAGCCAGAGACCATCCACCACCAGGATCCTAAGATGACAATATGACTATAAACCAACATCACTACAACTTCTTTCAGATGTCAGAGTTGTCTTATGAACTCACTTCTAATTTCACTCATAAGGATAAGACTAATTTCACTCATAAGACTAAGACTAATTTCACTCATAAGACTAATTTCACTCATAAGAATAAGACTCTAATTTTACAACAGTATCGTAGTGCTCAACCAAACTTTCTTTTACGTCACTACACCGTCATGATTACGAAGGATGTACACATATAATTTGATTTATAACTATTGTCTTACGTCACTACACCGTCATGATTACGAAGGATGTACATTATAACCATCGAACTATTCATTATATGTAACCATGATGTCTGATTTTGTTTCTCTGAAATATATTTAAATACTTAGACCACTCGTGTTCGCGTGACTCACATATTATATGTTGTAATCTGTCATTTATATTTAATTAATACACCTGTCATTTATATTTAATTAATATATCTGGCTGTACGTACCAGGGGGGTTCGGAGCTATCTTCTAGAATCTAGACTATCACTCTTCTTTTCTTTCTTCCTTCTTTCAACAAGTGTGACTGCCAGAAGGTGTGTTTGGGGGATTAGCCTAAGATTACAGGCAGCCCAGGGAGGTGTCGACTTAACATCTTGCTCAGTAAAACGTGAGAGAAAGAATACCTTACCAAATAACAACGCAGTAAGAGCAAAGAGCCCTTTTAAACAAGCTATGCATAACAAAGAAAGAACAGTTTATAAACAAAATTGAACTTTACAGGACGAATAACAGTGTACAAAACAAAACAACACTTGTTAAAAAAACAGTGCTTTATAAACAAAAGAACGCTTTATGAAAAAAAACACTTTAATAAACAAAATAACATTTTAAAATGTAAATATATCACTTTAATAAACAAAATAACATTTTAAAATGTAAATATATCACTTTAATAAACAAAATAACATTTTAAAATGTAAATATATCACTTTAATAAACAAAATAACATTTTAAAATGTAAATATATCACTTTATAAAGCAAAAGAACAATAACCAAAATACAAAGAAATTAAGCGAAACAAAGAACAACTAAGAAAAGAAAGAGACCTTAACAGAACAAAAATAATTAAGAAGGCAAAGAACAATTAACACAACAAAGAGACCTTTACAGAGCAAAAATAATTAACACAACAAAGAGACCTTAACAGAACAAAAATAATTAACACAACAAAGAGACCTTAACAGAACAAAAATAATTAACAAAGCAAAGAACAATTAACACAACAAAGAGACCTTGTACCAAAGAAACTGTTTTTTTTTTTTAATAATGGCAGTTTGTAATTAAAATTATTTCAAAAACCATTTAATTTGCTAAATATTTGTAATATCACTTATTTTTAAGGGAAAAATACGTGTACTAAGAAAAACAGACTTCATGTTGTAATAAGTCTTGAAAGTAAAAAATGTTATATACTATTTGTAATATCACTTATTTTTAAGCCTTGTACTAAGAAAAACAGACTTCATGTTGTAATAAGTCTTGAAAGTAAAAAAGGTTATATAATATGAAATATTAAAATTAAACATTGAAAAATATAATATTTTGTGGAGTACATTTTTTTTTAATGAATATCTTTTTCAGAGTTGCTGCAAAACTTTATTAAAATAAGAAACTTTATATAAGAATTCATTTTAATATAGCTTCATAATTATAATTAGTTGTGATAAAGCACAATAAAAAGAGATATTTTATTTTAATATAGCTTGATAATTATTATCATTTGTGATAAAGCACAATGAAAAGATATATTTTATTTTTATTTGTGATAAAGCACAATGAAAAGAGATATTTTATTTTAATATACCTTTTTCATTATTAGTTGGGATAAAGTACAATAAAAAGCGATTAAAAAAATAATATAGCTTGATAATTATTACTAGTTGTGATAAAGCACAATAGAAAGATATAGTTTAAATGAGTGAATAAAAAGTAGTTTAAGACTAAAAAAGAGGATAATTTAATGAAAACTTATCAAACAGCAATATTTACAATAAATCTTGATGTTAAAGAATAATTGGACTAAAGCTTCAGTAAAAAAAAAATATTTGTAATATTATTTTATATTAAGGATTCTTCAAAAAAGACTTTATATTAAAGATATGTTAAAAGACTTGATAATAAAGATTTATTAAAAATATTTCATAGTAAGGGTTTGTTAAAAGGACTTTATATTAAAGATATGTTAAAAGACTTGATAATAAAAATTTATTAAAAAAAAAAAAAACTCTATTAAAAAAATGTATAATACACTTGGTATGAAAGATCAGTCATAAAATACTTGATATTAAAGATTTGATAGAAAGACTTGATATTTAGGACTTGTTAAAAGACTAGATGTTAAACATTTGTTGAAAAGACTTGGTATTAAAGATTTGTCAAAAAGACTAGATATTAAACATTTGCTAAAAGTCTAGATATTAAACATTTACTAAACAAATGTGATGTTACATAATAGTTGTATTGAGACTTGTTGATACATAAAGTTCTTAAACAAATGTGATGTTACATAATAGTTGTATTGAGACTTATTGATACATAAAGTTCTTAAACAAATGTGATGTTACATAATAGTTGTATTGAGACTTATTGATACATAAAGTTCTTAAACAAATGTGATGTTACATAATAGTTGTATTGAGACTTATTGATACATAAAGTTCTTAAACAAATGTGATGTTACATAATAATTGTATTGAGACTTGTTGATACATAAAGTTCTTAAACAAATGTGATGTTACATAATAGTTGTATTGAGACTTATTGATACATAAAGTTCTTAAACAAATGTGATGTTACATAATAGTTGTATTGAGCTCTTTTATATCTATCTATCTATCTATCTATCTATCTATCTATCTATCTATCTATCTATCTATCTATCTATCTATCTATCTATCTATCTATCTATCTATCTATCTATCTATCTATCCCTTAGTCTTGTCGACCGTTGGGTCACCACTGATGACCTGACAACCAGTTTCCTTCATTCTATTCTGTTCTCTGCTAATCTTACTATATTGCTCAGTTTCAGTCCTGTCCACTCTGAGATGTTATCCTCCCATATTTTCCTCTGTCTTCCTCTCCTTCGCCCTCCTTGTTAGCAGTAAGACGTCATCATGCCCAGTAATCACTGCATGACGTCAACATAACCAAATTACTATGCTACGTCATCCCAGACCACACATTCTATGATGCAACCCCCATCCTGCTAATTTCATTTCATAGTATTTCAACAAATGTAATCTTTTTTTCTCGTTCGACTTCGCTTTAAGAAAAAAAACCATCAAAAACCTTATTTTTAAACCAGAACTAATCGGAATGTCACGTGAACTTAAGGTTGAAAGTCGGCGTTTTTGTGCGTGTATGCGGCGGGAATCTCTGTTGGGGAAATGAAAACGATTTCGCAGACTTACTCGTGGCGTTCATTCTCGGCACAAGATTGACGGGCCATAACGCCAGCTGAAAATTCCGCCATTTTCTCCGCCAATTAGGAGTTCGGGCAGACAAACAACTCGTCCTATGACAGGTATTTAAAGATCAGACAAGGGAGGCTAACGCGAGGATCTACTTACCGACCAGTCCAACGAGGCGATCGTAAATTCTGCCCTTAGCGTCGGTGAAATTGGTGCTTTCATTTTTATGAACTGACCAAAACTCGCCACTGTCGTTTAAGTGCTAAGTGTTTATTGCAGTTCCCAGAGTACAGGACGTCCCATTTTTAACTGACCAAAACACCTGTCAGTCAACAACTTCACACGAGCGTCACCTGTTTATTGTTGGCCATAAGGTACATTGCAGGCAGGTCATAGGGTACACTATGTCACGATTTCAATGACCCGCGCAAATGGCATACAATGATGGGGGCTGTCACGCTACTTGGCGAAACGCCTCGTTAAACCAAACCAACCAACCAAGACGGTCAAAGGCTTCATCTGTTATATTTTCAAATCTAAAGCCAACAACTTAAGCTGTTGTATGTATACCCATTCTTAAATTAGAAAAGTATATTGACGAGAACACCACTAGAGAAAATACACATGCTTTGAAGATAGTTGCAACAAATTAATAATTTAACTGTATGTAAATCCTTAAGAGTTATGACGATATAAACTTTGTATTTAAATAGCCAACGTGACACATATTTTTCAGCTATAAAACCAAATAAATAAACTATACACATTCTGATATATGATAACAATATAATAATATATGATAACAATATAAACACTATGTGTGACACAGCGCCATCGTAGTTATTGCTTATGATTATTTTATTATTATTATTAATCATCCATAGCTAATTACAAGTGATGAGAATCTTAATTTATGTTATTAATAATTCTCCAGAAGACACCACTCGTCTCTCTCGCTTGGCAGATACCTGGGTCAATAAAGACAAACATTAAACACACAGAAAGGGACTGGAATTTATAATGTGGCACTGTGCAGTATAGGCTGCGATACTACACCAACGATTTAGAGTAAGGACTAAGGACTTGTTTGATAGGGAAGGGGGGCGTTTATTGTAAGGACTTGTTTGATAGGGAAGGGGGCGTTTATTGTAAGGACTTGTTTGATAGGGAAGGGAGTGTTTATTATGAGGTTTTGTTTGATAGGGAAGGGAGTGTTTATTGTGAGGACGTTTGATAGGGAAGGGAGCTTTTATTGTGAGGACTTGTTTGATAAGGAAGGGAGCATTTATTGTGAGGACTTGTTTGATAGGGAAGGAAGCTTTTATTGTGAGGACTTGTTTGATACAGGCTGTTAGGGAAGGGAGTGTTTATTGTGAGGACTTGTTTGATACAGGCGGTTAAGTAAGTGGGGTTGTTTAATGTGATGACTTGTTTAATAAAGTTTGTTAGGGAAGGGAGTGTTTACTGTGAGGATTTGTTTGACACATGCTGATGGGGAGGAGAGTGTTTTCAGGTTGGCACAAGATTACACAAAACAGGGACAGAACTGTGAGATACAAACAGAAAGACATGGGGAATTCAGATATTGTTATTGTTTAATACATCAAGCAAGTTGAGTATTCTAATGATTTAGAATGTGGAGCTTTCTCATACAATTATCGGCTGAAGTATTCTAATGATTGTGGAGCTTTCTCATACAGTCATAGGCTGGAGTATTCTAACGATTCAGAATGTGGAGCTGTTGCAGACAAACAGGTTGGGAGTGGAGTACTCTAATCGTTTATAGTGTGGAGCTATGACATAAAAGATGAGCGGTGTAAAAAAAAAGATTAAACAAACACCCAACTGAAATGAAAATATTGAGTGGTGGCGCCACTCACCGCAAAGGGAAGGATAAAGGCGCACTCTGATATGGATGCAAGATAGAGACTTGCAGGTATGGTGGTATATGGGGCGGGGTGGTAGGCTAGGTTAGGGGTTGGAGAGAGTGCTGGGGAGGGCTAGAGGCTGGAGGCACAGAGTAATTTTACGCATAGATGCTGATGACTGAGCCAGGCCTACGTCAAAATGCACCCGACGTACCGACCGTTTGCGGGATTCCATTTGCAAGTGAATCTTGCCAGCTTACAGAACTCTATAAAGCGAGCACAGCTCTTTGGACAGTGCTTCACCAACTTTGGAAAATATGTAAAGAGTTCCTCTCTGTCAAAGAAATATACAAAGGGAACATCTTCATTTCAGAGAAATATTAAAGTGAAACATTTCCAAGTCAGAGACACGTCAACAAACATAGAAACATCACAAATTCAAATATTTAAGAGAAACAAACATCCCCAACTCAGAGATATATGTAAAGAGAAAATCAATTCAGATAAATGTGTAAAGAGAACATCACAAACTCAAATAATAAAGAGAAACATCCCCAACTCAGAGATATATTTAAAGAGAACGTCAACTCGGATACATATTTAAAGAGTACATCAACTCTGACAGACATAATCAAGAGGACAGTAGTAAAACAGCGATAAATTTATTATTTTTAAAATCAATAGCTGTGTTATTTAAACTAAATTTTGAGAAATATTTTAAAAAGAAGTAGGAGTTTCAGTTGGTAACTCTAGCTTAGTACTGAGAGAAAACAATACAAAACTAGGCTTGTCTAAGAGCGCTCTTGTTTTAACTTAAGTAGACAAAACTAGGCTTGACTAAGAGCGCTCTTGTTCCAGCTGAGTGAAACGTAGACAAGATAGGTTCTAGAAAGCCGGTACCTTACCACTAGGCAAGTTGTCAATTACAAATGTTGCGTTAGTTATTCGTACAACGCCTTCATACAACATCTCAAGTTATAATTACAAATGTTGGATTACTTTTTTGTACAACAATTTCCTACAACATCGCACAACACATCTGACTCTAGAAATTAAATTTGCTGTTAATATGCTGATGAGACTGGGGTCAAAAGGTCAGTAGCGACTAATGATGAATCAGGTTGGTCAGGATCTGTAGAGAAATCATCATTAGAAAGAGATTTATAGAGAAATCGCCACTAGATAAGAGATTTGTAAAGAAGTCACCACTAGATAAGAGATCTGTAAAGAAGTCACCACTAGATAAGAGATCTGTAAAGAAGTCACCACTAGATAAGAGATCTGTAAAGAAGTCACCACTAGATAAGAGATATTTAGAGAAATCACCACTAAATAATAGATCTGCAGAGAAATCACCACTAGGTAAGAGATCGTAGAGAAACTGTACTGTGAGAAAATATCTCTAGCTCTGACATCTTTGACAAAACGTCACTAATTAGAGAGTACAGAAAAAGTATCAAAAGAAAATAGATCTTAGAAAAAAACATTGCTAAAGAATCTATGAGAAAATATCACTAACTCTGTGATTTGTGAGAACATTGAGAGAAACTATAACTAACTCTGAGATTTGTGAGAACATCGTCAGAAAATATTACTAACTCTGAGATTTGTGAGAAAATCTCGCTAACTATGAGATTTGTGAGAAAACTATTACTAACTCTGAGATTTGTGAGAAAACTATTACTAACTGAGATTTGTGAGAAAACTATTACTAACTCTGAGATTTGTGAGAAAACTATTACTAACTGAGATTTGTGAGAAGACTATTACTAACTCTGAGATTTGTGAGAAATATTACTAACTTTGAGATTTGTGAGAAATATTACTAACTCTGAGATTTGTGAGAAAATCTTACTAACTTTGAGATTTGTGAGAAATATTAATAACTCTGAGATTTGTGAGAAAACTATTATTAACTCTGAGATTTGTGAGAAAACTATTACTAACTCTGAGATTTGTGAGAAAACTATTACTAACTCTGAGAAAATCTCGCTAACTATGAGATTTGTGAGAAAATCTCGCTAACCATGAGATTTGTGAGAAAATCTCGCTAACTATGAGATTTGTGAGAAAATCTCGCTAACTCTGAGATTTGTGAGAAAATTATTACTAACTCTGAGATTTGTGAGAAAACTATTACTAACTCTGAGATTTGTGAGAAAACTATTACTAACTCTGAGATTTGTGAGAAAACTATTACTAACTCTGAGATTTGTGAGAAAACTATTACTAACTCTGAGATTTGTGAGAAAACTATTACTAACTCTGAGATTTGTGAGAAAACTATTACTAACTCTGAGAAAATCTCGCTAACTATGAGATTTGTGAGAAAATCTCGCTAACTATGAGATTTGTGAGAAAACTATTACTAACTCTGAGATTTGTGAGAAAACTATTACTAACTCTGAGATTTGTGAGAAAACTATTACTAACTCTGAGATTTGTGAGAAAACTATTACTAACTCTGAGAAAATCTCGCTAACTATGAGATTTGTGAGAAAATCTCGCTAACTATGAGATTTGTGAGAAAACTATTACTAACTCTGAGATTTGTGAGAAAACTATTACTAACTCTGAGATTTGTGAGAAAACTATTACTAACCCTGAGAAAATCTCGCTAACTATGAGATTTGTGAGAAAATCTCGCTAACTCAAAACGGCCTTGCACGAGAACGTGACACAAACAATCTGTTGATTTTATAATTTGACAAGAGTTTGTAAACCGAACGAGTCCGCAATCCATATACGTCTTCAAAAAAAAAAAAAAATCGCATAAATTCATGCGCTCAATTCGTCATTCAGCATCTGTAGTCTTTGGCGTTTTCCATAAATCTGTTTCTTTCTCTTAGCTTTCTTTTTCTCCATCAATCCTAGATTTTGAATTTTGAAGAATTTGTAGCAGTATTTGTCAATACGGCACCGGTCATTCGTCTTATGTTTTGTTTGGAAGGTGAAGGTTATTTCCTGTTCGTCATTTTCTTTTTATATACAACTCTCATTCGATTAAGTAGAAATAATTTGTTTATTAACAAAATTGTTTTAATTATTAATTAGACAAGTTCAGAAATCATACATAACACTGAGGAGACTACAGACATAAAATTATAAAAGTACTGAAACAAAAAAATGAAGAAAACTTAACAACTACATACACAGGAGAAATACAGATTAATCATGTAGATATAACTGTAGAAACGTGACAGGAACCATCCCAATGGAAACGTCACACTTTCTGTAAATTGCTTCATCTTCAGTCAAACCGCCCAAATCTCTCGTCGTCCTTCACATCAGTCAGATGGACGCAGTAGTGTAACTCTAAAAATAGAAACACATATCTCCCCAAGGGTGATTACTCTAAATAAAAAGTTCAAATGCAAAATGCTAAATAAGATGAGATGAGAGTAGCCCTTGGACTTCTCGACAAGTAATATTCTCGGGTAAATATGATTAACAGCTACCTGTCTGACGGTGGGGAGGTTGGGGGGGAGGCGTCCAATCTGCCAGCGCTAACTGATTTGGTAAATGGTCGACCAGCCTGGCACCTTTTCTGGAACCGATTGTTATTAGTCTGAGAGTTCCTAGAAGAAGGACAACTAATGACAGTAAATGAGTTTAAATGGTCAGTATGTAGTATGACCTAGTAACACGCTTGAATTGCAATAACTGAGTTTAAGTGGTCAGTATGTAGGTTGACCTAGATGCACGCTTGAATTGCAGTAAATGAGTTTAAGTGGTCATTATGTAGTGTGACCTAGTTACAAGCTTGAATTGCAAGTGTAGTGTTCGTTAATAAGACAATGTGTGAAGTGGGCCATAACAAAGCTTGTATGAAGTGGGCCATAACAAAGCTTGTGTGTAGTGGGTCATAAAAAGACAATGTGTGAAGTAGGCCATAACAAAACTTTATGAAGTGGGCCATAACAAAGGTTGTATGAAGTGGGCCACGACAAAGCTTGTATGAAGTGGAACATAAAAAGACAATGTATGAAGTGGGCCATAGCAAGAAAATGCATAAATTGGGCCATAACAATATAATGCATGCATGATTAATGGGGTTGGACCATAACAAGACAATATATGCATTATTAATGGGATATGGGCCATAAGTAGACAATTCAAGCGTGATTAATTGGTGTAGAGCATAAGAAGACAATGTATGCATGTTTAATGGGTGTGGATCATAACAAGGCAATCCACGCATCTTTAATGGGTGTAGAATCATGTCAAGGCAATCCAAGTGAATGTAAAGATTGTTGAAGGTTTACGCTCTGCTCTACAGCAAATATAGGTCAACTAACGCTTATTTCTATTTTAAAACAAATATAGGTCAACTAACGCTTAATTCTATTTTAATACAAATATAGGCCAACTAAAAAAAACGCTTAATTCTATTTTAAAATAAATATAGGTCAACTAACGCTTTAATTCTATTTTTAAAGAAATAAAAATTTATAATCAAATAATTAAAATATTATTCTACTAAGATGATATCCCTGTGTAGGTGTAGAAACACTCACTCAAACCTTCGTTCCCCACCCATGACGTTTCAGCATTCCTTTCCAGAACATAAACCTCTCCCTTGCATTTTCACCCGTTTGCGAAATCAGCAAAATTCAGAAGCATTCATGAAATCCAAATTGTAAGATGGTTTGATCGAATACTTAGTTATCTTTTCCTGGTCTATACTTACCATATGCTCACTGGACCGTGCATCTTGGGGTTGCTGAACTATATCTTTGCATGTTGCCAGTTATTTTCACTGACGCCTAAATCAGGTACTAGATTCAATGAAATCCACCTTGATGGCCTACAGGGCTAGGACAAATCCTTTTTATGTCGCCTAGACTGTTAATATTTCTTTTTCTGTCCGATACAATCATATAAGACAAATCCTTATAGTATCGCTACAGTTACATTTTAACATAACAGGGAACGTTACAGTAACGCTGTATGTATATTAGTAACGTATCATTGAACGTCACATTTTTATTTTACGTATTTAGCAAAACCAATGAGGTAAAGTTTTTCTAATTCTGCGTATTTAGCTAAACCAATGAGGTAAAGTTTTTCTAATTTTGCGTATTTAGCTAAACCAATGAGGTAAAGTTTTTCTAATTCTGCGTATTTAGCTAAACCAATGAGGTAAAGTTTTTTCTAATTCTGCGTATTTAGCAAAACCAATGAGGTAAAGTTTTTCTAATTCTGCGTATTTAGCAAAACCATTGAGGTAAAGTTTTTCTAATTCTGCGTATTTAGCAAAAGACAAGAAGTGATGTTCTTTTATTCAACGAATTAAAAAAAAAGAAGCAAGCTGAGGCATTTTTTTTAAAGATGAGGAGAAGTTTTTTTCTAATTCTGCGTATTTAATAACTGCTAAGAAGGTGACGTTTTTTATTTCGCATATTTAATTTTAAAAAATGATGTGAATTTTTCTTATCCTGCATATTTAACAAAAATAATGAAGTTTTTCTCATCGTACATATTTAACAAAAATAATGAAGTTTTTCTCATCGTACACATTTAACAAAAATAATGAAGTTTTTCTCATCGTGCATTTTTAACAACAACTAAGCAACTTTTTATTTTACGTATTAACAAAACAAAATTTTTTAAATTCCACACTTAAGGAATTTTACTGATGGTTTCACCGACAGAAATATATATATGTTATTATACATGAGAACTACAGTTTTATTGTGTACACCAAGTGTGACCTGAATAGATTTTTTTTTATTTTTAGAAAAACGTAAATGCATTATTGATTAAAATATATATGTTATTATACATGAGAACTTCAGTTTTATTGTGTACACCAAGTGTGACCTGAATAGACTTTTTTAATTTTTAGAAAAGAGTAAATGCACTATTGATTAAAATATATATATGTTATTATACATGAGAACTTCAGTTTTATTGTGTACACCAAGTGTGACCTGAATAGACTTTTTTTATTTTTAGAAAAGAGTAAATGCACTATTGATTAAAATATATGTTATTATACATGAGAACTACAGTTTTATTGTGTACACCAAGTGTGACCTGAATAGATATTTTTTTATTTTTAGAAAAGAGTAAATGCACTATTGATTAAAATATATATGTTATTATACATGAGAACTACAGTTTTATTGTGTACACCAAGTGTGACCTGAATAGATTTTTTTTTATTTTTAGAAAAACGTAAATGCACTATTGATTAAAATATATATGTTATTATACATGAGAACTACAGTTTTATTGTGTACACCAAGTGTGACCTGAATAGATTTTTTTTATTTTTAGAAAAACGTAAATGCACTATTGATTAAAATATATATGTTATTATACATGAGAACTACAGTTTTATTGTGTACACCAAGTGTGACCTGAATAGATTTTTTTATTTTTAGAAAAGAGTAAATGCACTGTTGATTAAAATATCTCGATGAACTGAACTCGGGCTTTTGAAATCTCTCTTTTATTGTTTAATATTTTGGTAATGTTGTATTGATTAATGTTTTGGTAATGTTGTATTGTTTAATATTTTGGTAATGTTGTATTGTTTAATGTTTTTGGTAATGTTGTATTGTTTAATGTTTTGGTAATGTTGTATTGTTTAATGTTTTGGTAATGTTGTATTGTTTAATGTTTTGGTAATGTTGTATTGTTTAATGTTTTTGGTAATGTTGTATTGTTTAATGTTTTGGTAATGTATTGATTAATGTTTTGGTAATGTTGTATCGTTTAATGTTTTGGTAATGTTGTATTGTTTAATGTTTTGGTAATGTTGTATTGTTTAATGTTTTGGTAATGTAGTGATTAATGTTTTGGTAATGTTGTATTGTTTAATGTTTTGGTAATGTTGTATTTATTAATGTTTTGGTAATGTTGTATTGTTTAATGTTTTGGTAATGTTGTATTGATTAATGTTTTGGTAATGTATTGTTTAATGTTTTGGTAATGTTGTATTGATTAATGTTTTGGTAATGTTGTATTGTTTAATGTTTTCGTAATGTTGTATTGTTTAATGTTTTATTATACGAACAGGAGCCACAAATGAAAAAAGATATTATGAACTCGGACTTTTGAAATCTTATTGTTTAATGTTTTGGTAATGTTGTATTGTACGAACAGGAGCCACACATGAAAAAGATGTTATGAGAGATCAGTTATTACAAAAATATCAGCTTGTAACTGTTCACAGAAATCGATTAAGACCCTGCAATTAATAAATAAGTGAACCAAAATAGCAAGCCCTGGAATCCAGAGAGAATCCTGCAGGGCTGAATATGAACTCTTCAGACTGCATGGATTCTGAGATAGCAGCAACCACAGACTTTTAAGAAAATATGCAAACATTTGTTCAGGGCGTGCGTGTTGCTGTGATGTACTGTTGAGATAGCAGCAACCACAGACTTTTAAGAAAATATGCAAACATTTGTTCAGGGCGTGTGTATTGTTGCGATGTACTGAGGCGTTGTATTAGAGGATGTTTATCTTGGGTGACCAATTTAATTTTACTGTCAATGTTGTTTTCTTAAAGTTCCACCAAATACTCTCAAATCTCATGTGTCAGTATATCATATCACTACACCACACCAGTATATAATATCGGTTATATCTTATCAGTATATTACATCAGTATATCATATCAGTATATCTTATCAGTACATCATATCAGTATATCTTATCAGTATATTACATCAGTATATCATATCAGTATATTAGATCAGTATATCATATCAGTAATCTTGTCAGTATAACAGTCTGTCACATCAGCATACTACATCAGAATACCACAAGAGTGTATCATATCCACATACAATACCCATTTTTGTAACAGAACTCTGGAGTTAAAACAAAAAAAAAAGTGTATCAGTTAGGTCTTGCTGTTTGCTGAAGACAACATCTGAATGAGTTTCAAATTTATAGATTTGTGTATCTACAAATATCGATGAGTTTCAGGTTTGTAGGTTTGTGTATCTACAAAAGTTTCAGGTTTGTTAGATTTGTGTATCTACAAACATAGATGAATTTCAGGTTTGTAGATTTATGTATCTACAAACATATATGAGTTTCAGGTTTGTAGATTTGTGTACCTACAAACATCGATGAGTTTCAGGTTTGTAGATTTATGTATCTACAAACATCGATGAGTTTCAGGTTTGTAGATTTATGTATCTACAAACATCGATGAAAAGATCTAACGAAGTCTCTATGTTAGTAACATTTGACCTCAGGATAACCTTGTTCCTCTCAGTATATTTAAGCAATGTTCGAGGACCAACTAGCCTTGTCAATTTATTTTATTCTCTGTCTCTTTTGTGTCTTTCAAACGTATTATAGGTCCATATAGCTTGTGTCTGTACTGAGTTTTACATCGATTCAACTATAATTAGACCCCTTTCTTGTTTTTTCAACAATTTTGTCAGCTTTGAGAATTGACTTGATGACTAAAAAACAAAACAGAGCAACAAAAGTGTTTACATTTGTAATTGTTATTAACGTCAACACTCGGCCTTCGGTCTAGTCTCGGCTCGCCAACTTACATAGCTTTATGCTTGCGAAGCGTGTGCACTTTACGGATGATTGCATCCATCAACGTCTGCTGCAAATAACAGCAGTTACTCACCCTTACAGATGGTACAAGGACAGTTGTGAATATATTTTTTTCTTCATTTTCTTTTTCATGCTTAGCGCCTCGGGAAACAGTTTCATTAAAATCTGTAACAAACTCCAACACGAGAAATGCATCACTGGCAACGGGTCTCAAAGTTTGCATTGAAGTCACCCGTCTGAGGAGAGGAAAGAGAAAAGAACATGGTTGGGAATGTGAAAACACGGTGCAAGTTGACAAATGCAACCTTTAATCGTTATGGCTTTACAAGATGTTACGTTCCATGTGGATGGCAAGGTTGTAGTCTGGACATAGCTTTCTCCAGTCACAAGGCTTGTTTCCTCATTGTCGACCAGAACCCTAGGGAGCCAACAAGAACACGAGCGACGTGCAAGGAAGAGCTTCCGGGGGTGTCGTCGGGGGAGGGAAGAGGTTGCCTTGCAAGGTGCTGAAAAATCGGCAGTGCGCATGACCGCCGACAACGCTGTTCTTAGCGGGTGGCCGGAGATGATACATATATCTCTTCCAGAAATTGTCTTGTTCTTGCTTTCCCGGCACTACCCGTTCAGAATATCCGTACTGAGTTTCATCTAGAAAGAGAACCTCATCCACCCAAACAAGAAAAAAGTGCCTGCCCCTGTCAGGTGTTGTACTGTTTGTCTGTGTTCCTCTACTTCTCCTTTTACTATCGAAAACTCATACCTTGGCGCTTTTTTCTCATCATTCCACTTCCTTCTCGCTATACTCCTACTTTCACCCCAACCCCGTACCGTCTTATGTTTCATAAGTAAATTCTCGTGTTCTCTCAGTAATATCCTTTTATCTCTGTGTTGTCTTCCTGACAATTCTTGTCATGTTCCAGAAGGCGAAAGTGACGGACAGATTGACATTGAAAACTGAGTGCGTTTGTCGCAGAGTATAGTGAGCGGTCTCTGGCGGTGAGTGTGAAGAGTATGTTTGGGCGCTGAGCGTAGAGAGAATGTTTGGGCGCTATGTGTGTAGAGAGTATGTTTGGGCGCTAGGTTTGTAGAATGTCTGGGCGCTAGGTGTGCAGAGAGTATGTTTGGGCGCTGTGTGGAGAGTGGGGGCTGATTGTGGAGAGTGTGTTTGGGCGCTGTGTATAGAGAGTGTTTGGGCGCTGTGTGGAGAGTGGGGGCTGATTGTGGAGAGTGTGTTTGGGCGGAGGGTATAAACGCACACCAGGTGCCGTGCTCCACGTCACACCAACCGAGCCGTGCAGACGCGCTGCAAACCAGTCACGTGATACAATCCAAGCTGAAGAAATCAAAGGATGGCGAGTGAGTGAACAAGTGGTGAAAAAGTAATCAGCTCGCTGAAGGAATGGGCCCTCCAGCTCGTCTCGTCGTATATCAAGGGAGAGAATTGTTGGTATTCTAGGACGCTTAACAGTCAGCACTTAAACTGTACGAGGACTACGCTTGCTGTAGCGAAAACCAGCGCAACCATTTAAAGGGCGATTATTCTAAAACTGTGTCGTTGACGAGAATTACACACCGCACGATTGCTCTGAAGGGAGTGAGCATTAATTTCGGCCTTCAGTTTCACATCGCATTGCAATGTCTAAGAAATAACATGAATCTGCACATGAATAAAATCATCCCTTAAATTTTTGGATATGACAAATGAATGTCATGGCATCATAGTCAATGTCCAGACAAAACATTTCATGCTAGAACTAGCAATGACCAGACATTATATATAAAATAACTGTATTGTGGTGTTAAACAGTTAGTTTAATGTTCATAATAAAATGCCCTATAATTATTATTATTAGTAGTAGTAGCAGTAGTAAATTATATCATTAATATTCATCTTTTATTTTTTCATCGTCACCTTTATCTCTCATCGCCATCACTGCCTTAATATTCATCTCTCATCACTCCATCACTACCTTAATATTCATCTCTAATTACTTCATCAGTGCCTTAATATTCATCAGAAATCACTTTATAATTATCTATGACAAACATTGGTTTACTAAGCGAATACCTTAGCCGTCATCAACAGTCATGACCACATTACAACAGTCAATGTCAAAGCTACTATCACATGACCACATTACAACAGTCAATGTCAAAGCTACTATCTTATTCGTCATCAAGCACAAACACTAAAATCGTTCAGAGTGTATTTAATTATCCCAATGAACATGAAATATCCACATCAGTTTTAAATGCTAAACTCCCTTATCAGAGTATATGCTAATATATTGTTCATATCGGGTTTTATATCTTTGATTCTATTATCAGAGTTACAATGGAGGAATATTTTTCAAAATGATCCAGAACTTGTAGAGCTGCATTGTCGGAAAGAGAACCATAGCAATCTGGAAAGGGAATTGTAGCAATCCGGAAAGGGAAGTACAGCAATCCGGAAAGGGAACTGTAGCAATCTGGAAAGAGAATTGCAGCAATCAGGAAAGGTGATTGCAGCAATCTGGAAAGGTGATTGTAGTAGTCGTAAACGGTACCGCTAACAAAAGACGGGTATATACGGTAGATCAATACTGCCGATATGCAGCCCCAGAAATACCAGGCAGAATTTTAATGGCAAGCAGTCGAATGACTCCTATTAATTTTTGTTGTTGCCCTTGTATGTTTAGTTTTTGTTTCTTTGTTTGGTTTCCTTCATAGTCTCGACCACACGAGTGCGCAGACTCTCACTCCGAACGAAGGAACCGCGATGGCTCGCCGGTAGCGTATTCCTGCATCAAAGCTGGTGCACACGTCGGAGCTGAAGAAGCAGACGGAAAAGACATTAGGTGCTAACTCGACCCAGCTCCGGCGCTCCCGCATTTCTCACGATTATTGGGGGCTTTGAGAAGAGGAAAAAAAAAGCTTGAGAGAAGAAAGAAGGCATACATCATCTCGTTTCATTCTCGTTACAGATATAATGACTCGAAGGCTGGCCATGAAAAGACGTTGAGAGGGTACAATCAACACGCAGACGACTGGAGCGGTGTAGGCTGCATTGCCAGAATTTGTTGAGAGCGAACAATCAACAGTGAAAGGAAGACAGACATTTTGAGAGGTATTGCTATTGCATGGCCCTTGCTCAGAAACAGAATACTCTACTTCTCAGTTAGAGTTGTCATCTATATGCGTCATTTACATGGCCTACTTGTCAATCAGAATTTATGTCATTGACACAGTCTACTTGTCATAATTGTCAACTACAGGTGGCATTTACGGGTGCCAGTTAAAACTGTGTTCTGGATGTCAATTATGCCATCAGTGTCTGGATTTTGGTTTGTTTTTTGTTTTTTTTAAAAAAAAAAATGTAAATGTGTGCACTCCAGGTAAATTGAGTTGCTGTTTTCGGATTTGCAAACATGAAATTAATGTAATTAATTTAAATATTGAAAATAACCATTCGAAGCAATAAAGCCCTAGAAGTTTAATTACCCACTATGGGCTGCAAAGTTATTTTTGGAAAAAGACTGTTTCATGTAATGCGAATTAACAAGGTATTTATTGACCCATTATGTAATGCAAATTAACTAGTATGTATTGACCCATTATATAAAGCAAATTGACAGGGTATATATCGACCCATTATGTAATGCAAATTAACCAGTATGTATTGACCCATTATGTAATGCAAATTAACCAGTATGTATTGACCCATTATGTAATGCAAATTAACCAGTATGTATTGACCCATTATGTAATGCAAATTAACCAGTATGTATTGACCCATTATGTAATGCAAATTAACCAGTATGTATTGACCCATGATGTAATACAAATTAATAAGATATTTATTGATCCATTATGTAATGCAAATTAGCAAGCTATTGATGTAACCCATAATTTAATGCGAATTAACAAGGTTTTTATTGACCCATTATGCAATGCAAATTAATGATTAGTGTTTGTAAGCCAGGATATAAGTAATACAGAATGATAATTATCAAATTATAATTGATTTACTAATAATACCATAGAATCGAGTAATGTAAATAAAAGAGGGGTTTACTTAGAATTGTGATGGAAATTATAGATTAAGATTTATCAAGGAATAGAGTGCTAAAATTGAAGTTTGTGAGCCATACAACCAAGAGCGAGCAATAAAGAATGAAGTTTATTAACCCTTACAATAAAAGCTGGCACTTAATGGCTGAGTTTATGAAGGATTAAAATAAATTCTGAAATTAGTGCCAGGTTTATAAAGTTCCGAAATTAAGCATTGATGTTTACAAAGCCATATAGTAAAGTTATAAAATTTCGAATTTTATACTATACTATAAAATAGTGAAAATAAAGATTGATGTTTATTAAGCCACACAGTAAATGCTGGTATAAATGACAAGTTTATGAAGTGCTGAAATTAAATATTACATTTTAGGAAACCATACAATAAGTGCTGAAATTAAATATTACATTTTAGGAAACCATACAATAAGTGCTGAAATTAAATATTACATTTTAGGAAATCATTCACTAAGTGTTGAAATGAATGACTGAGATTTAGGAAACCAAAATACTGAGATTAAATGGCTGGGGTTTAAAACCACTTCATCCAATAGTGAGGTACCATGTCTGGGGCTTAAACAACTCTTCGTCTAATAGTGATGTACCATGTCTGGGGCTTAAACAACTCTTCGTCCAATAGTGATGTACCATGTTTAGGGCTTGTACAACCCTTCATCTGATAGTGAGGAATGATGTCTGGGGTTTATACAACCCTTCATCTGATAGTGAGAAATGATGTCTGGGGTTTATACAACCCTTCATCTGATAGCGAGAAATGATGTATGGGGCTTAAACAACACTTCGTCCAATAGTGAGGTACCAAGTTTGGGGCTTATACAACCCTTCATCTGATAGCGAGAAATGATGTCTGGGGCTTATACAGCCCTTCATCTGATAGCGAGAAATGATGTCTGGGGCTTATACAACCCTTCATCTGATAGCGAGAAATGATGTCTGGGGCTTATACAACCCTTCATCTGATAGCGAGAAATGATGTCTGGGGTTTATACAACCCTTCACCTGATAGTGAGAAATGATGTCTGGGGCTTATACAGCCCTTCATCTGATAGCGAGAAATGATGTCTGGGGCTTATACAACCCTTCATCTGATAGCGAGAAATGATGTCTGGGGCTTATAGTCCCTTCGTCCAAAAGTGAGGAGCCATGTATGGCTTACAACCCTTCACCTGATGTGAGAAATATATCTGTTGGTTAGGATTCATATACAGAGACTTTTTAAATCCACTCTCTCAATAATGAGGATTCGTGGCTATGGGAGTTATAAATCCATTCATTCGTTATTGAGAAATAGTATATCTGACTGTAGACCCACTTGATCGATTATAAGAATTAATATTTAGGATCCCGTTGACTCAGTAATGAACATTAACTTATGGGGACTGTAAACCAATTAACATTGCCTAGATATTAAAAATTAGCGTATTGGTACTGAAAACCTATTATCTCGTTAATGAGAATTAATGTAGGGCGGGGGGGGGGGGCAATTAAACCCACTGACTCAGTAATGAGTAATGAGTAATGAAGAATTTTTCAAGCTACACAGTAGCAATGCACCTTGCTGCTCTAATGATTAGAAACGAATTAGAATGAAGAACTTCAACAAGATTGTACAAAGAACTTAAAGATTAAAGAATGATTCATGATTTATCAGAGGAAATATGAAATTAATTAACTGTAATTCGGTGAAGAACTGAAATCAGTTGAGTAAAAATATTCAGTTGAGTGAAAATATTTCAATCTGTTAATCTTATTGCTAGTGTACACATAATGTCAGAGTGTCAGTTGTTATATAAATGAAAGTATACTGCTAATTGTTATATAAGTGTATAAGGAAAGAAACTTTAAGTAGTAAATTAAATATAAAATATCATGGTTTTTAATCTGCATAACCGAAGAAACTGCCCTTGAATATAATTTTAAAAAAACAACATTAATGTAGACATTTTGACACTGAATACCTTTGTATGGTTTGCTGGACGTTTTCCTTCTTCTTTTTCTTTTATTTCTTATGATGATGACGATGATGGTGATAATGACAATATTGATGAACTGCAATAGCAGTCTAAATATAAATTGCAAGTGTAAACAAAACGAAATGTATGTAACGGTCGCTGACATGACATCAAACTGATAACGTTGTCTTCTTTTACAACTTGCATCGGAAAGGAATCCTAAACACGTGTCACTTAATGAATACATTTATTTTAATTAAAGATTACATTTATTTGATTCTAACGTTCGGTAGTTTCGGCATGCCATTGAACAGACAATGCGTTCTTGACTGGAAATAACGAAACAAGGTCACTGAACAGACAATGCGTTCTTGACTGGAAATAACGAAACAAGGTCACTGAACAGACAATGCGTTCTTGACTGGAAATAACGAAACAAGGTCACTGAACAGACAATGCGTTCTTGACTGGAAATGAAACAAGGTCACTCGTGCTAAGCATACAATATACTGAATATAGAGTATTTCTGTCCTACAAAGGCTAACAGTGGACTAAACAGATTAGTTATGGACTACAAAGGCTAACAGTGGACTAGTTATGGCCTACAAAGGCTAACAGTGGACTAAACAGATTAGTTATGGACTACAAAGGCTAGCAGTGGACTAGTTATGGCCTACAAAGGCTAACAGTGGACTAAACAGACTAGTTATGGACTACAAAGGCTAACAGTGGACTAAATAGATTAGTTATGGCCTACAAAGGCTAACAGTGGACTAAATAGATTAGTTATGGACTACAAAGGCTAACAGTGGACTAGTTATGGCCTACAAAGGCTAACAGTGGACTAAACAGACTAGTTATGGCCTACAAAGGCTAACAGTGGACTAAACAGACTAGTTATGACCTACAAAGGCTAACAGTGGACTAAATAGATTAGTTGTTGCTTGGAAAAGCTAAGAGCGGACTAAAAAGATTAGTTATGGCCTACAAAGGCTAAAAGAAGACTAAACAGATTAGTTATGGCCTACAAAGGCTAAAAGAAGACTAAACAGATTAGTTATGTCGTACAAAGGCTAACAGTGGACTAAACAGATTAATTATGTCCTACAAAGGCTAAGAGCGGACTGAAAAGATTAGTTATGTCCTACAAAGGCTAAAAGAAGACTAAACAGATTTGTGGCGGACTCTAAATGCTATTTTTCAAACCCAAGCGGAAATTACATTACAACTGATGCGTCATTAAAGGTGCAACACCATATTATCGTTGACCAAACATGTGTGACAAAAACACCGACCACGTGATCAACTTGTCAGTCTATGTATGTAGGTCCGCGACACTAGATCTTATTTTACATTCTAAAACTTACTAAATAACACATCATACAGAAAATGCTAGATCTTACTTTACATTCTAAAACTAAAGTCATACAAAACCACTAGATCTTACTTTACAATACTATACTACCATAAGATAAAATGTCATTTTGCACACCACTCTCTCTTTCTCTCCTTATCGCTAATGTCACTTTCACCACTAATATGCTCATCCTTGCTTTCAATACTGACAGGTCAGAGGTCATTGGCTCTTGAAAACGATTTCTCTGTGCGCCAAAAGTAACTTCCCAGATGTCACCGGTAGCAGGGGGGCGCCCATTTCGCTTCGGTCATTACGTAGATCGCTGAACCCTCGTGAGTTTTCGACTAAATCTCGCGAGACTTCAGGCTGTTGCATCCAGCTGATTAGGCGAGAAGTTGATGATGTGCTGCTATGCAGGCCGGGTGCTAATGATTAACTAATTTCTGTTTCTACTCACTTAAAATAAATTTAAAAAAAGGATAAAAACACTTTTTATCTTTTGTTTAGCAGCCTATAATTGAACTCAAGCGTCTAAACATAAATCTTTCCAGTAATCATCATTTATTTTCTTCCTCGATGTTTTCTTTTAGTCAAATGCCTTGTGGTTCCATTTTTTATTGCTTTGTTAAATTTTAGATTGATTTATATGTTCATATTTTCTCTCTCTCTCTCACTCTCACACACACCACAGGATTTATATGCATGTTTTCTCTCTCTCTCTCACTCTCACACATACACCACAGGATTTATATGTTCATGTTCTCTTTCTCAAACACATACACACGCACGCGCGCACACACATACACCATATGATTTTTTCATTTGCATAGAAGTATTAAGTCATATTGATCGTACTTATTTTAAAAATATTTTTTTTTATCTTCAAACAACCAGATAGACAGAGAGAGAGAAAAAAAATGGAGGGAGGGAGGAACGAACAGACACACAGATTAGATGGAAAATGTTGAAATTCATAATCAAAAGTAACGGTTAGGGTTGACCATTATTTTACTTCATTTTTAATTCTTTTCTTACCATCTTAGTCAAATAGCAACACTAGGCGAAAGAACTTAATAAACTGGTATTCACTCATACGGCAACAAGAATTCAAATAAATGAATGTATTTAATTAAAAAGATTAATAGAAAGAAAAAAAGAAAGAAAGAAAGAAAGAAGGTTCGGTCCATTACGGGAAAGAAAGAAGGGGAAAGATTTATCAGGAAAAGAAATGCTGGCGAAGGCTGCTCAGATAATTTCCACGTTAAACCAACAAATGCCAGGCGTCCGATGGTTGTGGAGAACGTGATGGTTAACCCCAAGGGAGATGATTGCAAAGCGAAGACCAGCCGACAAGATTGTCGAGGCAATCATTATAATAACAATACAAACCACACAAAACAAATGGTCAAAATTGTAAGCACTCACAAAACAAATGGTCAAAACTGCAAGCACTCACAAAACAAATGGTCAAAACTGGAAGCACTCATAGAACAAGGAGGGCAAAACTGCAAGCACTCATAGAACAAGCATTCACAAAACAAATGGTCAAAACTATAAGCACTCATAGAACAGGGTTGTCAAAAATGCAAGCATTTCTGCAAACAAGGGGCCATGCCATTTAGCAAAGAAGTATGTCAGTATTGCAAACCAGTCAAAGAACACTGTGATCTGCCTTGAAAATACTTTTGCTTTCCAGCTTCAATTTGAAACCATTTTTGTTTCCCACTTTGAAACTACTTCTTGTTCACAGCTTTAGTGTTAAACCACTTTTGATTCCCAGTTTCAATTTTCAGGCAGGAGAAATAGTCCGGTTAAAGTAAAGATTGTAAAGTATGTGTGATTGAAGTGTAAAAAGGCAGGAGAAATAGTCCGGTTAAAGATCGTAAAGTCTGTGTGATTGAAGTGTAAAAAGGCAGGAGAAATAGTCCGGTTAAAGTAAAGATCGTAAAGTTTGTGTGATTGAAGTGTAAAAAGGCATGAGAAATAGTCCGGTTAAAGTAAAGATCGTAAAGTCTGTATGATTGAAGTGTAAAAATTCGATAACACAAACTCGATAATACATAATGAGGAGTGTGTGGATATAAGTGTTCGGTATCATGACACAGACGTAATACTTACATAATCTAAAGAAATCCCAAAGCTGTCAGCAAAGACGTAATACTTCCCCATAGCTGTCAGCAAAGAGCGAAATACAAAATCATTTAATTTCAGAGATGCCAGCCAAATATAAAACGCAATATTAAATCTGAAGTGTCATTGATGTCAAGTATGCGTAATAATGCGCAAAAAGTTTGTGCACAAATTGTAATATATAATGCGTTACATGTTTTTAGAACAAGCCTTAATAATGTTTTCATTCAACACTTTGCAATGCGTCACAAGTTCTGATGGTAAAGGTACTGAACTTTGCTTCTTATTTTTTTCATGCAGACATAATGCATCATTGGCTTGAACCAAACCATAATGTTTCCTGTGTCAACATAGATTTTAACAGCAAAAGTAATGAGCCATAGATTTTGACCCCAACGTAACGCTTAATATGTCGTAGATTTTGCAGGTAAATGTAATGCGCAATACGTCATAAGCTTGGTACATAAATCCAATGCGCAACGCGACGACGGTTTTTTGTTGTTGTTTTGATAAATGTAATGCGAATTACCTCATAGGTTTTGACGGTAAACATAATGCGCAATACGTCATAGATTTTCACGTTGAACGTAAAGCTCTCAATACGTCATAGGTTTTGTTGGTAAACGCAATGCGTAATAAGGTTTGAGCCCAATCGTAACGTGCAATCCAGGCCACGTGATGTCCACAATGCTCGCTGACATGAAGAGTAAGCAGGGAAAAAGTAATGAGGTATCTGAACACAAGGCGGTGATTAATTGCCGATGGGCTGATTGGCTGCTTGATTAATTAGTGGCTTGGGATCTAGGCGTGACGTGTGGGCATGTGACATACCAATCGGACTGACAGGTAATCTCTTTCCTTCCCCCTACTCTCTCTCCACCCTCAACCGATTCTCGCCCATTTATTACTGCTTTCTGCAGCCAAATCTGCCTAAAGTTGTTTAAACAAATGGTTGGGTCAAGGTGCTGTATTACTTTTCAAAACATCTTTTCTTTCAGATTTATTTCTAAATTTCAAGCTTTACAGCTTTAGTTTATTGTATACTTTTTTTTACCATAGTGCTAATTACACTTCTATTAGAAAGTGGTCACAACAACTTTACAAACTAGTGGTAGCTACACTTCATAACATAGTCGTAAACACGCTTACCTTTTGATAACCAAATGTCACGACAGAACTGTAATTAAAGTTTCATAATATAGTTAAGAAAAAACACACATATATGACACATTTTCCAGAATTTTATGAACTGGTAAAATAGCATAGCGGTTGCCACAAAATTGCGTTTGTAATTAAACTGTGGTTAGTTGGTGTGACGTTACATGCATATTACACAAAAACATCGGACCAATCTATGGTGGGTTGTTGTGACGTCTATTTATATTTTACACTTAAAAACTTATACTAAAAGCATTTAATCAATCTATGGTTAGTTGTGACATCCATTCATAAATTTGCAATGTAGAAAATAATGTAAACAAAAAGCATTAAACCAAAGTATGGTTAGTTGTTGTGACGTACTTTACAATGAACAAACGTAAACTACAAGAATTAAACCAATATATGGTTAGTTGTTGTGACGTACTTTACAATGAACAAACGTAAACTACAAGCATTAAACCAATATAATTGGTTAGTTGTTGTGACGTACTTTACAATGAACAAACGTAAACTACAAGCATTAAACAAATCTGTGTTTAGATATAGTGACGTAAACTGAAAGCATGAAATACATAATCAGTAAGATCTGCTTTCAAACCTACAACTAAATTTAACTTTTAGTGTCAGTTTTCTTAAAATAGAAAGAAATCTCTAGCTAGTGTTTGTCCTCAAGTCGTCAGGGACACTGCACTTCCATTTGAGACCTTGACTTTAATGAGTGAGTATGCAGACTGGCTAGAAAGGAGTCTCTCACTTGTTTCCTGGATCAGTAAACTTTCGAGTCACACACACACACACACACACACACAAACAAACATACACACACACACACACACACAACACACACACACACACACACACACACACACACACATAATAGAGCTAGATCATGTATTTATTTAAACAATGTAGGTCGTGTTTGGGGCACTGATTTATAAATAAATATACATCAGTGGTTTCTCCAGCAGTTGATGTGTACCATACAAATTCCACAATTGATCTAGATTTCTTATCAGATGGTCTCCACACAAACCCTCCAAAAGAATAATAAAAACAAAAATCACCACCTTTGGCGGTTTGGGCCAATTGGATGCAGGCTCTTGCAGAGAAAATGGAAGTCTGAAAGTGTTAATGCCTTACTACTGGTAATGAGTCTTGTGATTCTTTGTGTTATATACTGATTCTTGTAATGATCTTTAACTTCTAATTTATGTAATTGGATTTTATAATGAGCTAAGTCCAAATGCAATAAATACAACCTTTCAAATTGCATTCTTATAATTTCATTTTTAAATAATAACCCTCCAAGTCCAGTTATATCAGCTTTAATGACCTTAAAAGTACAGAGCTGTATATTTTAATAACCTTGAAAGTCTAATTATGATCTCTAATGACTTTGAAAGTCCAGAGTTACAAAGTCTAATGAAAGTGTTGGCCTGTAGCATTACTCTAGTTACTTTGAAAGTCCAGAGTTACAAAGTCTAATGAAAGTGTTGGCCTGTAGCATTACTCTAGTTACTTTGAAAGTCCAGAGTTACAAAGTCTAATGAAAGTGTTGGCCTGTAGCATTACTCTAGTTACTTTGGGAGTCCAGAGTTACAAAGACTAATGAAAGTGTTGGCCTGTAGCATTACTCTAGTTACTTTGAAAGTCCAGAGTTACAAAGTCTAATGAAAGTGTTGGCCTGTAGCATTACTCTAGTTACTTTGAAAGTCCAGAGTTACATAGTCTAATGAAAGTGTTAGCCTGTAGCATTACTCTAGTTACTTTGGGAGTCCAGAGTTACATAGACTAATGAAAGTGTTGGCCTGTAGCATTACTCTAGTTACTTTGGGAGTCCAGAGTTACAAAGACTAATGAAAGTGTTGGCCTGTAGCATTACTCTAGTTACTTTGGGAGTCCAGAGTTACATAGACTAATGAAAGTAGTTAGTCCAATTACTCTAGTTACTTTGGGAGTCCAGAGTTACAAAGTCTAATGAAAGTGTTGGCCTGTAGCATTACTCTAGTTACTTTGGGAGTCCAGAGTTACATAGACTAATGAAAGTAGTTAGTCCGATTACTCTAATTACTTTGAAAGTCCAGAGTTATGCTTGTTAATAACCTTTATGTACTGAATTATATATTCTCATTTCTTCAAAAGTACAGACTTGTACGCGTTAATCATATTGAGAGCCCAAAATTTTGTATTATACTAACTTTGAGAGTCTAGAGTTTTGCATTCTTACTAACTTTGAGAGTCTAGAGTTTTGCATTCTTAGTAACTTTGAGAGTCCAGAGTTTTGTATTCTACTAACTTTGAGAGTCCAGAGTTTTGTATTCTACTAACTTTGAGAGTCCAGAGTTTTGTATTGTACTAACTTTGAGAGTCTAGAACTGTATAGTCTTGGAAGTCACGTGTGACATACTTTTTCTCATAGTCGTAGGCAGATTCCTTGACAGATTCCTTGACAGATTCCTTGACAGATTCCTTTCTCATCAGATCCGGAAACTTTGTTAGGATCAGAAGCCAGAACTGAATATTGGAAAGCAAATTTTTGAACGAAATTTCGCCTTTTGTTGATTAAGAGTATATTTATTTATTTTATTTTGATGCTGGGAATGGGTAAGTGGGTGCATTTTGTACGTTACTAAAACTGCTTCTTCCTCCGTCTCTCTCTCTCTCTCTCTCTCTCTCTCTCTCTCTCTCACTCTCTGTCTCTGTCTCTCACGTCTGTTTGGCTGTCTCTGAGCGCCTATTAATCTATCAGTTACTTCAAACATTCCCGTGAAATGAATGTTGACTGATTCATACAACCAATGCCGAGTGTTGACAAATTAATGGAGCGTGCACTTCATTCCATGCGTGTCTTGTTGGTTACGCGTTTACTTCTTGTATGTTGAAATCAAATTCTCTGAATTCCAAATCATTTTTCTATCATGTCATTATATCGTAAATGAAATAATTGTTTGTATACAGCGCATACACACACACACAAAGACACTCCGCACATCCACCCAACCATAAGCACACACTCCGTACACATATACCCCACACACATATATATTATAATCAATATATATGCACACACACACACACACACACACACACACACACATTATAGATAAATATATATGCACACACACACAGTTTCATTCAATGTGTAGGTCTAATTTATAGTCGGCTTAAAATGCTAACAAAAACAGTGAAAGAAAGAGGCCGGAAGGGGGGTGGGAGTGGGGCTAAAAGAGAGAGATAGATGTTTTACACAATAAATTCAACCACGCGTAAATTTCAATGGAAACTGACTGATTAACTCTGCACTTGAAATCAGCCATGCGTATAAAGGCTGCGTAAAAATAAATAAAAGTCGCTTCCGTGTGCCCTCGTGAGCGAAATTAACAACGAGTTTGTGTCATATCTGCCTCTCCCCCTTAACAGCAACGTCTTCTGCAACACACTAGCGGGCCACTCTCTTACACTACTGGCCACTCTCTTACACTACCGGGCCACTCTCTTACACTACCGGGCCACTCTCTTACACTACTGGGCCACTCTCTTACACTACCGGGCCACTCTCTTACACTACCGGGCCACTCTCTTACAGTAGCAATGTCTTCTGCAACACGCAATCGATACTGCAGCTGACTATAGCACATAAACAAGGAATTACTACAACAGACTATAGCACATAAACAAGGAATTACTACAACAGACTATAGCACATAAACAAGGAATTACTGCAACAGACTATAGCACATAAACAAGGAATTACTACAACAGACTATAGCACACAAACAAGGAATTACTACAACAGACTATAGCACATAAACAAGGAATTACTGCAACAGACTATAGCACATAAACAAGGAATTACTACAACAGACTATAGCACACAAACAAGGAATTACTACAACAGACTATAGCACATAAACAAGGAATTACTACAACAGGCTATAGCACAAAACAAGGAATTACTACAACAGACTATAGCACACAAACAAGGAATTACTACAACAGACTATAGCACACAAACAAGGAATTACTACAACAGACTATAACACATAAACAAGGAATTATTACAACAGGTTATAGCACATAAACAAGGAATTATTACAACGAATCTAATAGCAAGAATAGCTTCATTCAATCTATGGCTACTTTATACTAGTACTGAATACTGTAACTCTCTAGTTACCTTGGATTAGCAATAGTTACTGCAATAGACTACAGCACATAAACTAGGAAGTACTGCAACAGACCTAATAACAAGAATAGCATCATTTATGCGATCTATGGAGTATTCGGAACACGCTCTTGTCAAAATAGATCTAGTATGTACCGGCTCTTTTTCTCTAAAGCAGATCTAGCGTGTACCGGCTCCTTTGTCTGAAGTACAGTTAACGTGTATCGGCCAGTCCGAGATTTAGCGTGTAGCGGCTCTTATTGTCTACTCTAAAGTATACTAAAGTATATCTAGCGGTACCGGAAAAGTAGATCTAGCGTGTAGTGGCTCTTTTTGTCTGAAGTACATCTAATGTGTACCGGCCCTTATTGTCTAAATTTGATATAGCGTGTACTGGCTCTTATTGTCTAAATTAGATCTAGCGTGTACCGGCCCTTATTGTCTAAATTAGATATAGCGTGTACCGGCCCTGATTGTCTAAATTAGATCTAGCATGTACCGGCTCTTATTGTCTAAATTAGAAATAGCGTGTACCGGCCCTTATTGTCTAAAGTAGACCTAGGATTACCGGCCCTTTCTGTATAAAGTGGACCGCCACGATAATTTAATTAAAATGAACCATGGCAACTTCAAATTAAAAATAACATAACCATGCCACCTTTAGATTAAAAATAACAATTGTCGTGCAACTTTAGATTACAATAATGTGCCGTTGCAACTTTAAAAAATAACGTAAGCTAGGGCAACTTTTGAAAATAATAACTCATATTTCAACATTAAATATTCCATAACTACTTTATAAAATAATAGTGCCATGGCAACTATATGTAATAATATAATTTTTATATATATATATATAAGTGATTACTGCACGAAGACCCAGACATTGTAGTTCTCAATAAGTCAAAGAGAGCAACAACAGTCATAGATGTTGCTGTTCAAGTGATAGAAACAAGAGAGAGAGAGAGAGAGAGAGAGAATAGAAAAATACCAAGATCTCAGATTAGAAATCCAGAGTCTATGAAATGTAAAAGCAGAGTGATTCCTTTATTGATAGGAGCCTTGGGGAACAAAACAACAGAGCTGGAAGGCTATCTGAATAAAATACCTGGAAACCACCGACTTGCCCCACTACTAAAAGCAGCGCTCCTCGGAAGTACCCACTTCCTCTGTAAAACCTTGGATCTCCCAGAATCTTGCTAAGATTCTTAGACCTTGGATCACAGTCAAGCAGAAATCTTGGGAAAAGGGCTGACTACTACTACTACTACTAATAATAATAATAATAATAATACCTATAGTGATAGGAGTCTTGGGGAACATAACATCTGAATTGGAAGGCTACCTGAATAAACTCCCTGGAAACCACAGATTCGCTCCACTACTCAAAGCAGCGCTCCCGAGGAGCGGTTGTGATCCAAGGTCTCGGAATCTTACCAAGATTAAGGAAGATCTGAGGTTTTAAGGAGGATATGGGCACTTCCGAGAAACCTCGGATCTCCCAGAATCTTGGTAAGATTCCGAGACCTTGGATCACAACCGACAGTCAAAACAGAAGTCGTGGAATGAGGCCGAATAATAATAATAATAATAATCCATTGCAATTTGAAATAATAATAATATACGTCACGACACATTTAGATAATAATATAGGAACTTTTATTAATGATACAAACTTAAGTTAAGCACGTAAACAAAGCGGTCTCTATGAGAGCCAATTATTGTTTCCTATGGGTAAACAAAAAGCTTTCTATGAAATCCACTTGTTGTTTCATATGGTAAACAAACAGCTCTCATAGAAAGCCACTTGTTGTTTCATATGGTAAACAAACAGCTCTCATAGAAAGGCATTTGTAGTTTCCTATGGGTAAACAAAGAGCTATGACGCCACGTGTTTTGTGGTAAACAAACAGCTCTCATAGAAAGGAATTTGTAGTTTCCTATGGCTGTGCAAGACCGACTGACTGTTGAAAACATTTTGAGGAACATTTGTGGCTACAACTGTGTGCTAAACGGTTTGATTAAGATGAAGTCGGAGGAAAAGTCTACCTGTCATTTGCATTGTTAATCGCTAGAAATGAAATACACGCAAACTATTCAACATAAGGAAGCATTTTGTAAAAACAAGAAGGCGGAATTGAAATAAGGAAGCTTTGGGGTTGAATTAATGCTGTTTAGTCAGTATTTATGTAGATAATTTAATATTTATGCGCTCCTTTCGAAAACCAGCGTGTATTTGACTTGGCGCTCTCCGTTATGTCTTTATTCTTGCTTGTCTCTCTTAGTAACTCCTTCTAAATCTATCTATCTATCTATCTATCTATCTATCTATCTATCTATATTCTATTCTATTGGGCCAGACCTTAGATCTTCAGGGCTTCAAAACATTATTAGACTAGTTTGATTGGGCCAGACTTTAGATCTTCAAGGCTTCAAAACATTATTAGACTAGTTTGATTGGGCCAGACCTTAGATCTTCAGGGCTTCAAAACATTATTAGACTAGTTTGATTGGGCCAGACCTTAGATCTTCAAGGCTTCAAAACACTTTTAGACTCGTCAGAGGGAAGCCCAATATTAGACCTCGCATTTCTAACTGTTAGCTCCTCTTTCGCTGGCAATATTATAAATCTTTGCCGACCTAATAATTCATCAGATATTTAGCCCTATTGATCACGTGACGCACTAACTGTCTTTGTGTGCTCCAAAATCAGCCACAAAGGTAAAAGTCAACCTTAAAGGTAAAAGTTAGCCTCAAAGGTAAAAGTCAACCTTAAAAGTCAACCTTGCCATTGATGGGGAAACATCTTTCAGAAAACTCTCCCCAAACCCCATTGGTTAAAAGGTTTTTGCTGAGAAAGGTATGTCAGGCTGGACTTGTTATTTAACTATGTACAGTAGTATGATTATGATCACGTGGTTACGCATTTTCATTTCTATATGCTATTTTAATTCATTCTTCCCTATTTCTTCTTTCACTCATCTATCATAAGGCTCCTCCTATTTTCCACTTATGAATGACGTCATCTGATGTTTCTGTTATCATTTTAGTGTTTACTAGAAATTTTAAAGAAAGACTTTTTCTATGGTTTAGTGTTTACTAGAAATTTTAAAGAAAAGACTTTTTATGATTTAGAATCGGCACTCTAATAGCATGCCAAGTACATGCCATTTCCTGGCACTCTATTGAGCGATCTTCAGAACAGACCACGGCTGAATGAATCCCTCTATAGAAACAAAGCCCACACTCAGCTTGTAGTGTACCTGTTTGTTGACCAAGCTCATGCAAGAACCGCCAAGCTATCACGGTCAATTAACAGCCAATCCAGGCAAGTTTAAAGAGATATGTACAGGCAAAAACTGTTACACAGTGGATACAATTACTGAACTGTCAGAATGCATTTGATTTTGTAACAATCTTTCTGCCGCAGTTACGTTCTATAACTTTTCATCTATCCCTATCCATAAGTTTTCTTTTTAGTTGTCATCGTCTTTATGTCAGTTTGGAATGGAGGGGTGGGGGCCGTGATTATTAATATTTATGATACTAAGATGTTGTATTGTCCTATTGTAATGATTTAAAATATTACAAAGATGTTGTATTGTCCTATTGTAACGATTTAAAATATTACAAAGATGTTGTATTGTCCTATTTTAATGACTATAAAATATTACTAAGATGTCGTATTGTCCTATGTTAATGTATATAAAATATTACTAAGATGTTGTATTGTCCTATTGTAAAGTGTATAAAATATTACAAAGATGTGTTATTGCACTATTGTAATGATTTATAAAATATTGATAAGATGTTGTATTGCCCTATAAATATATTTGTTCGAGTATTTTCATGTCTATTCATGCTATATTATCATGACTGTAATCTTCGTATTACATGTCAAGCTATACTGTGATGACTGTAAATGTTGTGCTGTAGTGTCTGTAAATATTTCATTGTCTGTCTAAACATTTGTAATCATGAAAGTAAAGTTGTATTACCACCACTGTGAATAGTGTGTGTTCATGTCAGTAAATAGTTCTAAATGTATATGTTGTTTTATCATGGATATTGTGTGTTCATGTCAATAAGTAGTTCATATATGTATATGTTGTTTTATCATGGATATTGTGTGGTCATGTCAATAAGTAGTTCATATATGTATATGTTGTTTTATCATGGATATTGTAAAAATATATTGTTACGACTATAAGCAACGTATTTTCATGTCTATGCAATTTTGTATGTTCACAACAGATATAATTGCACAGTATTGTAAACACTGTATTGCCAGGACTTCTAGGTAGTCTCTCACGTCTGTAAAAGTTATATTATCATGACTTTAAACACTGTGCATTTATTCTGTAACCCATACAGTTTGCTTGTGTTACACTCACACGACAGTTAATGCCAATACACGTCATATGTGTAGTGCACTCCAAACTACCAATCCACGTAGTGTGTGTAGTGCACTCCAAACTGCCAATCAACGTAGTGTTTGTAGTGCACTCCAAACTGACAATCCACGTAGTTTCTGTAGTGCACTCCAAACTACCAATCCACGTAGTGTGTGTAGTGCACTCCAAACTGACAATCCACGTCGTGTGTGTAGTGCACTCCAAACAGCCAATCCACGTCGTGTGTGTAGTGCACTCCAAACTGACAATCCACGTAGTGTGTGTAGTGCACTCCAAACAGCCAATTCATGCAATGTACTAAGTGCACTGCACACGGCCCTATTGGAAGTGAAAGCGCGCGAAATCCACGTGCTGCTGGAATGTTATCGCTCAAGGCATCGCGTCAAAACACAGACCTGGGTTATTGAAGCAGAAGGCAAGAAAGTGTTTGCTTGTTTGTGCTCTTCGCGTGTAATTCCGGACAAAGTTGACGAACTGTTAACGATCATCCCACAATGTCAAAATCTGACTAAGATTTATCTCCCCTCTCTACGTATTATTAAACTTTGTCTCATCCCATGTTGTAAATGATGTGTTACTCCTATAGGACATCACGATCCATTTAACGTTGTCAGTGAAAATAAGAAAAGGATGAGTGTAACAGCAAGAAGTCAAAATATTAATGATTTTAAATTCGTGTAAATATTTATAATTATAAAATAAAATTTAAATACAATTATATAAAATATTTTAAAGCTCCAAGAAATCATACGAAATGCGAATTGATTCAATACATGATAATAGACACGCGAGATGAAAGTGTGTATCAATGTTTGTAAACTTCAGCAAAAAAAAAAAAAAAATTCCTTCATCTCTGCCACCCGCGTTCAAATGCGTATATTTATTTATTAGTCAATTAAAAACATTTTTACAACACTGTGTACTTTGTCAAATTTAACTCCCAATTATGTACGATGCCAGGCACATTTATTGGCGTGTCCTTGATAACATCACTTTTAGCCTGAACTTGGTGAGGCACAATTTTACAGACGTGTCCTTGATAACATCACTTTTAGCCTGTACTTGGTGAGGCACAATTTTACAGACGTGTCCTTGATAACATCACTTTTAGCCTGTACTTGGTGAGGCACAATTTTACAGACGTGTCCTTGATAACCTCATTTGTAGTCTGAACTTGGTGAGGCACAATTTTACAGACGTCCTTGATAACATTTCATTTTGTAGCCTAAACTTAATGAAACCCATTTTGACAGACGTGTCCTTGAGAACATTTCATTTTAGCTTGAACTTAGCGAAGAACAATTTGACAGGCAAGTTTGTTACTTCATCTAATTTTTAGATCAAAATTTCACAGACATATGTCTTACTTAACATCTAATTCTTAGACCCGAATTTGGTCAAACTTAATTTGATTGACAATGGTCTTATATAGTATAACATAATTTGATTGACATGGGTCTTACATAGTATAACATAATTTGATTGACATGGGTCTTACATAGTATAACATAATTTGATTGACATGGGTCTTACATAGTATAACATAATTTGATTGACATGGATCTTATATAGTATAATTTAATTTGATTGACATGGGTCTTATATAATATTTAATCCTTTGACTTCAGCTTGGTCAACATTTGACAGATATATATCACATCTAATTCTGATTCCAATCTTGATGAAGCACAATTTGAAAAGCGAGAGTTTCTTGTATCCGCTCATTTCTCATCGTGAGTTTACTGTCTTCACATTTCACATTATCCATCTATTTTTACTTTATGGCTGTTGTCATTGTCACTTTATGGCTGTTTGTCATTATCAATTTATGTCTGTTTGTCATTGTCACTTTATGGCTGTTTGTCATTGTCACTTTATGCTGCCTATTATTGCTACTTTCATATTATGACTGTCATTGTTACTTATAATTGTCATTTTCACTTATGACTGTCATTGCATTTTTATGACCGTCATTGTTACTTGATTGCTGTTTGTCTTTTGTTGCTTCATGAGTGTTTATCATTGTTAATTAGTTACTATTTGTCATATAGATTTTATTGTATATTATAAAAATATAATATATTATATTTTATTGTATATAATATTTTTTGTTTAGTTAAATACTTTTGTACCCAGCTAACTTTGTCTTCTTTGTTATTTAACTGTCTCCTTGTTATTTATCAAGGATCATCGCCATCACCGATAACTACTATTTAAGTTCTCAAACTGTTTAATGCCAACTGTTTTCTTTACAATCAATTGTTTCACTTTAAATCAACTGGATTTTGATTGGGTTTTTATTTTCTTTTTAATAATCATTGGGCTTTTGATTGAAAGGTGGTTGTTTCTCACACTTGTTTAATTGTTCATATTTTATTTTTACATACTTGGAGAAGACTGTTTTCAATGTTACTTGACTGCTTTTGGTCATGTTAAAGGTTTTAATTGTCAGTTAACTGTTTCTAAATTACATAAGTGTTTGCGTCGTGTTAGTTAAATGTTTTAATTGTTAGGAGACTTTTCTAAAATTTATTTAACTGTATTCATCATGTTATATAAATGTTTTAAAATGGGAATTTAAATTTGAATGGTCATATTACAGTGGGAATAAAGGAATTAAATTAAATCTTTGAAATTTTCAAAAAACGTCTACGTCTACATAATCATTTCACTGCTTAATCAAATTATTACAATTATCACCAGACGTAGCTCTATGAAGGTATGGAGATAAATGAGAAACTCTCTCTCTCTCTCTCTCTCTCTCTCTCTCTCTCTCTCTCTCTCTCTCTCTCTCTCTCTCTCTCTCTCTCTCTAAGTGTTCCAATTGTACGAAACTAATTTTAAACCAGCTGTCTTGAGTGCGAATGCCAATGTGACTTGGCCGACAGACTTGTAAAGTGTTCGCTTGGCTGACTCTATTGTTAGCACTTGTCCAACTCTCAGTTGTGCTGTACTCACCAAGCGTTCTGTGCTCCAAATACTTCGCAAAGTCTGCGTGACCCACTTCACGCCAAACGTCACAAAGCTTCCTCGCCGTTTTCTTCGCATCTCAATCAAGCCTACATTTTATGTGACTCACTCAACTCTACATTTTTACGCGACTCAGTCTACGCTACCTTTTACGTGACTCACTAAACGCTAGGTTGTTTTTTTACGGGACTCAATTTTAGGCGTCTCTCAACTAATAATTAACTAACATCTAATTTATAGGCAAATCAACACTACATTTTACGTGACTTACTCAATGCTACATTTTACGTGACTTAATGCTACATTTTATGGGCGACTCGAGCATCACTACATTTTACACGACTCACCCGGCACTACATTTCATGTAACTCACCCGACACTACATTCATTGACTCACTCACTGCCACATGTTATGTGATTCATTAAACACTGCGTTTCACGCGATTCACTCATTGCCATATTTTACGTGACTCAATCAACATTACATATTACGGGATTCATAACTAAGTTTTAGACGACTCAACATTAATTCTAAGCAAATCATTCAACACTACATTTTACGTGGCTCATTCAAGAACTACATTGTACATGACTCACTCAATGCTACATTTTACGTAACTCACCCAATGCTACATTTTACGTAACTCACCCAACACTGCATTTTACGTTTCTCATACAACACTACACTTTATGTGATTCAAAACTATGTTTTAGACGACTCACTCAACATTAATTTTCAACAAATCACTCTACACAACATTTTACGTAACTCACTCAGCATATTTTATGCGACTCACTCTATGCTAAATTTTATGCCACTAATTCAACACTAAATTTAAGGTTACTTACAATTTACGTGACTGACTCAACACTAAATTTTACGTGACTGAATTAATACTACATTTTACACGAATGAATTAACACTAAAATTTACGAGAGTTAATTAACACTAAATTTTACGTGACTGAATTAACACTAAATTTTACACAACTGAAATAACACTAAATTTTACGAGAGTTAATTAACACTAAATTTTACACACCTGAAATAACACTAAATTTTACGTGACTGAATTTACACTAAATTTTACGTGACTGAATTAACACTAAATTTTACACAACTGAATTAACACTAAATTTTACACAACTGAAATAACAGTACATTTTACACAACTGAATTAAAACTAAATTTTACGTGACTGAATTAACACTAAATTTTACACAACTGAAATAACAGTACATTTTACACGACTTACTCAACACCCCATTCTACAGTCAGGGGAAATGATCTCACCTAATATTTTAATTTGTATCTTCATTTACAGACACCTATACACCCACTCATAGTCCATCTCATTTATATCTAAAGCCACTATATATTTCAGGCCCTGTTTAATTCTCTAAAGCCACTATATATTTCAGGCCCCGTTTAATTCTCTAAAGCCACTATATATTTCAGGCCCCATTTAATTCTCTAAAGCCACTATATATTTCAAGCCCCGTTTAATTGTCTAGTCTAAAGCCACTGTATATTTCAGGCCCCCTTTAATTGTCTAGTCTAAAGCCACTGTATATTTCAGGCCCCCTTTAATTGTCTCTGCATATTCTCATAGTCTTTCTCGTTTATCTATAATGCCACTTTATATTTCTTTATATTTCAGTCCAAGTTTAATTTAGTTCATCTCTCTCTACAACCACTATTAGTCCTGACCTCTCTCTTTCTCTCTCTCTCTGTCTCTCTCCACAGACACTATATAGTACTTCCAAGCCCTCCCCCCATCTTTATCTCTCCAGTCAGTATACAGCTATTCTCTTTCTCAAGCCATTTAGTACTGTCCTAGCTCCCCTCTCTGTCTCTCTACAGGCTCTATATCGTCCTGTTCTAGCTCCCCCCTCTCTCTCCAGATTATATAGTCATGTTCTAGTTCCTCTTTCTATAAATCTCTCTCTCTCTCAATATAGTCCTGTCCTAGCACCTCTCTCCTACTCTCTCTTCTCCTCTCTCCAGTCACTAAATTGTCTTAGATCCTCCCTCTCTCTCGACATACACTATATAGTCCAGTCATAGCTCCCCCTTCTCTCTCTACGGACAATATAAAATCCTATCATAGTTCACAATTTTGCGTAGTCATGCCCTAGTTCACCTCCTCTCTACAACCTAACATTGCTTAAACAACCCCAACCACCACCATATATACAGATGGCTAAAAAAAAAAAAAAAAAAAAAAAAGGAACAGGAGCAACAGCACACACACACACACTGGCGCGCACACATACAAACTAGACCCAAAACACTCAATACTAACAGCAGAACTCATAGCGATCAAACAAGCATTAACATTAGCAACCAACACCACAAACATGCAGACGCAACTACTCATACTAACAGACTCACTAACATCGCTACAAAACATAGCAAACCACTTCTAAACAACAAGAACAGGATACCTACTACTGATAGCATATCTACCACTTGCAGGATACCGATCACTGATGGAATACCTACCACTGACAGGATACCGATCTCTGACGGGATACCGATCACTGATGGAATACCTACCACTGACAGGATACCGATCACTGATGGAATACCTACCACTGACGGGATACCGATCACTGATGGAATACCTACCACTGACAGGATACCGATTTCTGACGGGATACCGATCACTGATGGAATACTTACCACAGATTAATGACAGGAGAGAAAGAAAAGAACTCGAGTACGACTTGAATGAAGAACACAAAGGGAGATAATATCTGAAGAAAAACTGTGAAAGTATACCTTGAAACGTTGCAAAAAGAGCAGTCAGAGCTCAAGGACAGATAACTCCAAATGCCAAAACATTTCCTCATAGTCATTGTTGTGGAAATGATTCTAACTCTTAATCATCACATTTCTTCATTGTTATGGAAGCATTTCTAATAACCCCAACCTCAAAACCATTTCTCTAGTGTTGTGGAACATTTCTAATAACTCTTAACGCCAGTACGTTTCCGTATTTGCGAACAAGGAAGGTCAAAGGGTGGAAACGAGTGAAAGGACGTGACGACTAATCACGTGACATGTGCAAAATGACTGAATCATGTTTAGAATACACAAGGTCCACAACTTAAAAGGACATAATTTATGTGCCCACTAACTGTACTTTTCGAGCGTAAATGGGCGTATTGTCAGTGTATCAGAGGAAAAAGACATAGTTTATGTGCCCAGAAACTTATTTCTCTAGCGTATATGGGCTCATTTGTCAATATATAAGAGTACGCAGAGAGAGAGAGAGAGAGAGAGAGAGAGAGAGAGAGAGAGAGAGAGAGAGTTCAATTCCACTCAGTCTGTCAAACATAAGTGTATATGGATGTAGAGAGTACATAATATATAAAATGCATTACAAATATGTAGAGAGTATTATAAAGATATAGAATGCATCATAAGTATAGAGAATATATTATAAATGTAATATAACTATATACAATATGTTCTAAGTGTAGAAATATATAGAATATATTATAAATATACAGAGAGTGCATATGGACTCAATATGTACAAATATATATACTCACTCATAGATAGATAGATAGATAGATTTAGAAGGAGTTACTAAGAGAGACAAGCAAGAATAAAGACAACGGAGAGCGCCAGCTCAAGTTGAGAATATCCTAGAAAATTGCTGATGCAATCCAAACCAGTTTCAAATGGATGAGTAGTTTTTTTCTGACTAATAGTCTCAATGTCATCCAATGGGGATGGACCGGAAGTTTCTTTGTTGAAGAAATACTCAATTCTAAACACTTTGATCTTAACATAACTCGAGTTTGGTCTTAAAGATGATCGTTAGCTTATGGTAAGTTAAGTGATTGATAAGGAAAGAATGGACTTAGAAATATTTAATACGTGTTTGCTATTGATCTATGATTGGAATTGGGGGATGTTTATGTAATTGAACCATTATTTCTTTGTTCACTAATTTGATTACTTTGTACGTTATACTTGTGAATTTTGATTCATGCTATATTTCTTATGCTGTGTGTGTATTGGGCTAACAAAATTGTTGTGTGTGTATTGGGCTAACAAAATTGTTGTGTGTGTATTGGGCTAACAAAATTGTTGTGTGTGTATTGGGCTAACAAAATTGTTGTGTGTGTATTGGGCTAACAAAATTGTTGCAGGATTTGTAAGTTGAGATTGTTAGTAAGAGAGAAAGCAGTTCAGAGATGAAAAAATATGCCTGAAATATAGTGCAGCCATAATTTGACTTTTGCAGAGCAGAGCAAGTCTTTTTGGTTGTCACTTCATGCTACACTGACTACTGTCCTCTACTTGATATTGAATACTTTGGTGTGTGCATCAAGCATTGTTGTCAGCTTGTTAGTAAATTATGTTGCTAACAGTTGATTCCCTTGAATTCCATTCAAGAACCAATATGGTGGAGATTTATGGCCTGAGTTTGGTCTTGAGAATTCACAAAGATCCTTGTGAACATTCCTCATGGTGTGTTGAGAACCTTTCTCCTGATGTGCTTGATAGCACATGTGAAATTCAGGACAATTCTCTATGGCATGCTTGGAGAGTGCAGTAAAGATTCTGGAACAGTTGGGTAACGTTCCTCTAGAATAGGAAAGGCAGTGACTTGTTCCAAACCACATGATTGTGAAACGTGCTGGACAGCTGCCATTTTTTAACAGGTTATGTATATTGACTTTAATATGTCTCTAAAACTTCACTCTCATTTCCTTGATGATGTCCACAAACTTGATTATGTATTTATGTTACCTGACTGCTTATGTCTATGCTAGTTGAAAAATTGTCCAGCATTAATTGAACATTGTTGTGAAGTGCTGTAAATATCAATGCTCTTAATTATATTCATATGTGATATATTTGATTGTTGATTTAAATTTCTTGACCTTACACATATCGATAACCATATGTTGGAAAGACAGTGGGTGGAGGAGGGGAGCTCGCTAAATATAGATTAAAGACAGATTTGTCTTCTCCTTTAGTAAGAAGTTCTCTACCTACAGAAATATTGTGTGACGGTAAATGTTTGTCTTTAGTGTTGTGGAAGAGAGAAAACGTTTACAGCACCCGCATATCTAGGTATAACTCTGAACCTCACAGAACCGTTAATGAGGAAATGAAGTACAAATGACAGAATGATAGGTCTGACCACAAACCAAGTGTGGGATTCCCTTCATCATCTCCTTCATTTGAAAAAGACAAAAGTTAGAGTACCCACACCTCACCCCAACAGTAAATTCAAAGATGTTTAGAATGAACCAGTGTGTGCATCCAGCGTTGTTGTCAACTTATCAGTAAATCATGTTCCTGTAAGTTGATTCCCATGAATTCTATTTGAGAACCAATATGGTGGAGATTTGTGGCCTGAGTTTGGTCTTGAGAATTCACGAAGATCCTTGTGAACAATTTTCATGGTGTGTTGAGTGAACACACATGAAACTTTGAGAACATTCCTACTGGTGTGCTTGACAGCGCATGTGAAATTCAGGACGATGTTGTTTTACCAGTACATACAACCCAAGTCATGCATGTTGTTCTAGCAGTACATACAACCCAAGTCATGCATGTTGTTCTAGCAATACATACATCCCAAGTCATGCTTGTTGTTTTACCAATACATACATCCTAAGTCATGCTTGTTGTTTTACCAATACATACATCCCAAGTCATGCTTGTTGTTCTAGCAATACATACAACCCAAGTCATGCTTGTTGTTTTACCAACATACATCCCAAGTCATGCTTGTTGTTTTACCAATACATACATCCCAAGTCATACTTGTTGTTCTAGCAATACATACATCCCAAGTCATGCTTGTATTTTTACAAGTATATATATTCTAAGTCATTCATTACCTGTACCACAATCAAGGAATATCGATGATACTGCTTTTAAATATAGTAAGTTACTTTGAAATGTGTCATGTGACGCTCTCATTACCTATAGTAAGTTACTTTGAAATGTGTCAGGTGACGCTCTCATTACCTATAGTAAGTTACTTTGAAATGTGTCATGTGACGCTCTCATTACATATAGTAAGTTACTTTGAAATGTGTCATGTGACGCTCTCATTACCTATAGTAAGTTACTTTGAAATGTGTCATGTGACGCTCTCATTACATATAGTAAGTCACTTTGAAATGTGTCATGTGACGCTCTCATTACATATAGTAAGTCACTTTGAAATGTGTCATGTGACGCTCTCATTACATATACTAAGTCACTTTGAAATGTGTCATGTGACGCTCTCATTTCATATAGTAAGTTACTTTGAAGTCACTTTGAAATGTGTCATGTGACGCTCTCATTGCATATACTAAGTCACTTTGAAATGTGTCATGTGACGCTCCCATTGCATATACTAAGACCCATTACACTTACTAATATCCCAGTCTTGTCTCATTACATTTACCAATATTCCAGTCCTGTCTCATTACATTTACTAATATCTCAGTCCTGTCTCATATCACATTACTGCCATTTTATTAACAACGTTATTGTAGTCTTACAGTACTAGATAATATTGTTGACATTTTAGTAACAACGTTATTGTAGTCTTACACTGCTAGATAATATTGTTGACATTTTAGTAACAACGTTATTGTAGTCTTACAGTACTAGATAATATTGTTGACATTTTAGTAACAACGTTATTTCATTCATGTAGGGGTAGACAACATTGTTGTCCAATTTGTAACAATATGGTGAAGCGATACTGCTCGTTTGTCACGTCAGGAAGGAAAAACTGATATAGCCTAAACATCATGTTGTCGTCCCTGGGTTTCTTTTTGTGTTACAGGAAAATTGCCGTAAAACTATTTTCTCTATCCAATGCACATATGCCTGCCACGTGTTGAATACAACCACATAACACATATTACTCACGCACAGTCACACAGTCACACATACAAATATATAGCGCGGCGGTTGTGGTGTTAGAAAACGCGTAAAACACACAACATTGTATGTATATACACCACGTGTCTCCATGTAGTAAACAGACACCATACACAGTCACACACACACACAGTCACACACACACACATAGTCTGCGTGTAACAAATTAGTATACATAGGTTGTAGTGAATTCTAAATGGATTGTTATTTAGTAAATACTTTATTCCAGTGGATGTGTGACTCTTTAGCACAGGGGTGCAGAAACCGCAGCCCGCATCCGGCCCGAAACTGTGCGCCCCCCCCCCCCCCGGAGGATTTTAGAATGTTACCATTATTACGAATATAGAATACATTATTTCATTATTTGTGTTGTTTTTTCTGACTTGCGGCCCTCCACGCACTATCAATGGGAAATTTGGCCCTCTTGCCTAAAACGTTTGTGCACCCCTGCTTTAGCATATCCTAATATACCTTCCCTACTATACAAGTACATGTAGAATGTGTACATTATATTGCAGTCAACAAATCAAGTCTTGTGGTTTGTGCTAAGTACACACTGACCTGCGATCTACAAATAATCTCTCATCCCATGTGGTATGTAGTAAATACATGCTAAATAGATTATGAATATGCGCTAACGACAGCTGCCATCTTTGAAAAGGTTATGTACATTGGTTATAATTATCTCTCTGACACTCCACTCTCATTTCTAATTAAATCCATGAACATGATTTTATATATGTTAATTTGACTGCTGATGTCTAAGCTAAGATACACTGAAAGTCTGTCAAGTTAATTAAACATTGTTGTGAAGTGATGTAAATGTCAACGCTCTTTCGATTATATTCATATGTTGTATATTTGATTGTTGATTGTTTGATTTATTGTTAAATTTATTAACCTTCTTACACATATGTTGAAACTTCTGTTGGAGTAATAGTGGGTGGAGGGGGGGGGGCCTTGTTAAATATAAATAAAAGTCCTTTGTATTTTTTATTATTCCTTTCCTTAATGTTTCCATCTGCAGAAACATTATGTGACAGTAAGACGTCGATCTTATTATTGTGTTAGAGTTTGACCACACCCTTATAGTCCGCCAAGTGAGAGACATAGTAGTCTTGTGTAAGAGTAGAGTTTGACCACACACTTATAGTCCGTCAAGTGAGAGACATAGTAGTCTTGTGTAAGAGTAGAGTTTTACGGACATCCTTATAGTCCGCCAAGTGAGAGACATAGTAGTCTTGTGTAAGAGTAGAGTTTTACGGACATTCTTATAGTCCGCCAAGTGAGAGACATAGTAGTCTTGTGGGAGAATTATTACTAACTATAAATTAAGATTCTCGATCACTTGTAATTAGTTATGTGTTATTAATTAATAAATAATAATTATATCGAGTGAAGGGTGCCCAGAGGTGTCATACTGTCTTGTGTCATCTCTTTCTACAGCCACTTCATACTCCTGTTTTCCAACCACCTTACTCTACAGCCACGATATAGCTCTTTCTTTCTGTATTATTCTTTCTATCTCCCCATTCACTATATAACCTGTTCTAGTTCTCTCTCTCTCTCTCTCTCTCTCTCTCTCTCTCTCTCTCTCTCTCTCGCTATAATATAGCTTTGTATTGTCATCTCTCTCTATATATAGCTATAATATAGCCTTGTATTGTCATCTCTCTATAGCAGGGGTGCACAAACCGCGGCCCGCGGGCCGCATGCGGCCCCCGACAGGGTCCTGTGCGGCCCCCAGAAGACTAGGATGTTACCTTTATTTGTAACAGTCAAGGAGCTTTTAACATTAATCTGAACAAGGGAGTAGAACAGTGGTTTGCTTTCCCGTGGAAGCATCTTGTGCTGTGTTGAAAACAAACGCTGGATGCGGTATTGAGGTGAGAGCGCTGTGTATTGGGCACTTGTTCAGTTCAGCTGATCAAAGGTGTACTGTTGAAATAGTAGTATCTGCACATCTTTGATGTATGGCGACATCAAATAGCATTAGAAAGAGGTCTATATCTAAACCCAAGTTGGCAGGCAGCCAGCTAAAGTTCAGTCTGGGGATGGGGTGAGGTGACACTGGGGGGGGGGGAGGATGGTGCAGTCAGTGTGTGTGAATATGTGGCTGTGGATGTCTGGTTGGAATGTACTGAATGAATTACACTGTTTCGGAGTGAAGTTGTTTTTAAACTACTGCCCTTTGTTAATATGTCAGAAACCTGCACATAAGAAGCCTAAAATTGAAGACGAAAATCATCAGTTTAAAGAAGAGTGGAGGCTAAATACTTTATGCGGCATTTTAATGGAGCAGCTATGTGCTTAATTTGTTGTGAGTCTGTTACTGTAATGAAGGACTTCAACTGCAAGCGGCATTACAAAACAAAGCAGCTGCGACTTTTGATGACTTAAAAGGCACTGGAGAAACAACAAAATTGAGCAACTTTTAAAAGGTCTGTCTGCACAGCAACATTTCTTCACAAAAAGTCTGAAGAAAACAAGTATTTTGCTCCTGCAAGTTGCAAAGTAGCACATATTGTTGCCAAATCATCAGGGCCTTTTACTCATGGTCATTGATCTTCAATGTTCACCTGAACTGAAGTCATCATTTCAGCAGAACAACATTTTAACATTTTATGGAAGTCTCAGCTGAGCACAAACAGAAATGTCAAGGACTTGGCTTACAAGTTGTTGTCAGAATTCGGCAGCACATACTTGTGTGAACAAACGTTTTCAGTAATGAACATGAACAAGAACAAGCTGAGATCGAATTTGACGACAACAATCTCTGTTCGATTTTGAGGCTGGCGACTACAAAACTCGAACCAAATATTGATAAAGTTGTTAACAACATTCAGGCTCACCCTTCTCACTAATAAAGACTAAATCTAGGTTAATAAGGCAAAAACGAATGTATTTCATTATTTCTGTTGTCATCCATGTGCAATCTGACTTGCGGCCCTCCATGCACTATCAATTGGAAATGTGGCCCTCTGTCCTAAAAAGTTTGTGCACCCCTGCTCTATAGCTATAATATAGCCTTGTATTGTCATCTCTCTATAGCTATAATATAGCCTTGTATTGTCATCTCTCTATAGCTAAAATATAGCCTTGTATTGTCATCTCTCTATAGCTATAATATAGCCTTGTATTGTCATCTCTCTCTCGCTCGCTCTCTCTCTCGTCACTATATAGCCCTGTCCTAGCTCATCTGTGATATAGCTCTGTATTGTAATCTCCCCTCCCATCTCTAGTACTATGTAGTCGTATCCTAGCTTCCCTCTCTTTACAGCTATACATAGCTCTGTATTGTCATTTCTCTGTCTACCTCTCCGGCTACTTTATAGTCCTGTTCTAGCCCATCTTAATAGCCACTATATGGTCCTATTCTAGCCCATCTCTAGCGCCACTATATGGTCCTATTCTAGCCCATCTCTATAGCCACTATATAGTCCTATTTTCGCCCATCTCTATAGCCACTATAGAGTCCTGTCCTAGGCCATCTCTATAACCACTATATGGTCCTATTCTCGCCCATCTCTACAGCCACTATAGAGTCCTGTCCTAGCCCATCTCTATAGCCACTATATGTTCCTGTTCTACCTAGATACACTGTATATTTAAACCTAGCTCTTTTTCTATGTAAAACATTTTTTTTTTAAATTTCTCTCTAATGGTGACATTGCAAAAATAGTCTCTCAATACGTATGCATAATTTCTAAAGTTAAAACTTTGAGCACAATTACAAAACACATTAAATTTTTCCGCCCAAAGTGCGAAATAAATTATCTTTCAGAGTGGTGACAATGCAAAACAAATTATCTTTGAAAATGATGACAACCTAAATAAATTGTATGAAAATAGAGAAAATGCAAAACGCACTGTTTCTGACAATGATGAAAATGTAAAAGAAATTATTTAAGTGGTGAGTATGCAAAAAGAAATTCTCTCGAATCGGTGAAAATACAAAAGAAAAATTTAATCTCAGGTTAAAAAGTGTAAAAGATTTTCTGTCTCACTAGTAATGACATGATCGTTCTACAAAGTAATGACACAACCTCTCTACGTAGTAATCACACGGCCACTCTAAGAAATAATGACAGGATCGTTCTATGAAGTAATGATATGTCCGCTCTACGAAGTAATATGTCCGCTCTACAATGTAATGATATGTCCGCTCTACGAAGTAATGAAATGTCCGCTCTACGAAGTAATGATATGTCCGCTCTACGAAGTAATGATATGTCCGCTCTACGAAGTAATGATATGTCCGCTCTACGAAGTAATGATATGTCCGCTCTAGAATGTAATGATATGTCCGCTCTAGAATGTAATGATATGCCCGCTCTACGAAGTAATGAAAGAACTTCTCCGTGAAATAACAAAACTAGTCCAATAATTAATAAAGAAATTATTGTTCCTATATCGTCATGATATAAAAATCAACAATGCACAAGATATGTGGTCCTTAGTACTAAGACAACATATATTAATTCACAGTATTAATATTTAGTTATTGGCAATATTAATAGAATGAATTCCCAAAAATAATAGTGAACCGTACTATTAACATTGTAGATCGTCACAGTGTTAAGGAAAAAAGTGATTCACAATGTTAAGGATAAAAGTGATTCACAGTGTTAAGGAAAAAAGTGATTCACATTACTAAAGACGCTCATGATCAAACATATTAAAGGCCAAATTGTTCCGCCTTGTTAAAGGTCAAATTGTTCCGCCTTGTTAAAGGTCAAATTTTGTTTCATCATATTAAAGGTATTAGAGATAAAACTGATTCGCAATATTAAAGGAATAATTGATTCACAATATTACTGATTCACATTATCAAAGTTATGGCTGATTCACAATATTAAGGGTATAAGTGATTCACATTATTAAGGATATAATTGATTCTTAATATTAAGATATAACAGATTCAGAATATTAAGTGTTTAACTGATTATTAAGGGTATAATTGATTCACATTATTAAGGATATAACTGATTCACATTATTAAGGGTATAACTGATTCACATTATTAAAGATATAACTGATTCACATATTAAGGGTATAACTGATTCACATTATTAAGGGTATAACTGATTCACAATATTAAGGGTATAAGTGATTCCATTATTAAGGATATAATTGATTCTTAATATTAAGATATAACTGATTCAGAATATTAAGGGTATAATTGATTCACATTATTAAGGGTATAACTGATTCACAATAATTAAAGATAATAACTGATTCACTGTATTCGAGGTATAAGAGATGTCCTGTATTAAAATATAACCGATCCTCAGCGTCCTATTAAAGATAGATCTATTCGCGTCATAAATATATTAATGAACTACAATACTATAGGTATTATTGATCACGGTTTTAAGCATTATATAGCTAATTTACTATAGATATTATTGATCACGGTTTTAAACATCATATAGCTAATTTACTAGAGGTATTATTGGTCACGGTTTTAAACATCATAAAGCTAATTTACTAGAGGTATTATTGGTCACGGTTTTAAAGATCATATTACTAATTCACAGTATCAAAAATATAAACGACCAACTTTTAAAGGAAGAACGGACCACATTATTCAAAATGATATAATTAATTAACAGTATTAAAGAGAGAAAAAGATAAAATTGATCCCACCAAATTAAAGACATGCATATTCATTGATTTAAAAATTAAAATATTCACATTATTCAAGATATAAACTGATCGAAGATACAGCTGATCTACAACATTAAGGCAATAATTGACTAAAGATACACTCATCTACAACATTAAGCCAATAATTGACTAAAGATACACTGATCCAAAGTATTAAGGATATAACTGACTAAAGATAAACTTATCGACAGTATTAAATACGTAACTGACGTAAGATAAACTTATCGACAGTATTAAATACATAACTGACGTAAGATAAACTTATCACAGTTATAAATACATGAGTTCTAATTGGAGATGAATAAATGTGTGTGCGTGATACGTGCATGTGTGCGTGTGGGCAGGCGTACAGGAAAAGGAAAATACATCCGCAGACAAAGAAGTTAATTTCATAAGTGTAAAAAGTCTGATAATATTGCAGATAAAAACGTTTCAACATCATAAAAACGAAAACGTTTCTTAAAACACTACAAAATAAATCTCTTTAGAACATAAACATAAAAATATTTCCACAGACGGAAATAGTATCAATTATATATAGAAGACTTCAGAAAGTAGACTTCAAAACGTAGTCTTCAAAACACATCAGACTTCAGAAAGTAGACTTCAAAACTTATTCTTCAAAACATATCAGACTTCAGAAAGTAGACTTCCAAACTTAGTCTTCAAAACACATAAGACTTCAGAAAGTAGACTTCAAAACGTAGTCTTCAAAACATATCAGACTTCAGAACACAACAGACTTCAATGCATAATAGACTTCTAAACATAGTCTTCAAAATATATCAGACTTCAGAAAATAACACTCCAGAAAACTTCTTCACAAACAAGAAAATAAATTTGAATGCTTTACGCAGATTATTTAATATAGTCTGATAATATTCTACAAGAATAACTAGCACCATGATAATACTGAAAACAAACACAAAAGAGAAGAATGTTTGTTTAAAAAAAACAGATTATTTAATAAAGTCTGATAATATTCTACATGAATAACTAACACCATGATAATACTGAAAACACAAAAGAGAAGAATGTTTGTTTAAAAAAAAAAAAACACGCAACATGCACGCGAAAGAATATACTTAAAGCAATTTCGAATAATATTTGAAACAGTAACACACTAGAAAGTATTTATGAAATGACCACACACTATAGCAGTGGTTCTTAACCTTTATGAGTCACGGGCCCCTTTGAAAATATTTTTGAATCACGGACCCCTTTGAAATTATTTTTGAATCACGGACCCCTTTGAAAATCTGGTGAAAGCTGTGTCCCCCTCCACCTTCCCCGAAAAATGCACATAATATAAAAATGTAATGAATATTTTACTTTCTTGCATCTTCTGAAACCCATCCATGAACCCCTTTGGGGTCCGTGGACTCCAGGTTAAGAATTCATGCACTAGAGTATTCTAGAAATAAACACATGTCAAATAAACAAGTATATTCTAGAAATAAACACATGTCCAATACACCAAAATATTCTAGAAATAAACACATGTCCAATACACCAAAATATGCTAGAAATAAACACATGTCCAATACACCAAAATATGCTAGAAATAAACGCATGTCTAATAAACAAGTATATGCTAGAAATAAGCGCATGTCCAATACACCAAAATATGCTAGAAATAAACGCATGTCTAATAAACAAGTATATACTAGAATTAAATGCATGTCCAATATACCAGGATGTACTAGAAATAAACGCATGTCCACTACGAGTACACCCGAATGTACTAGAAATAAACACATGTCCACTACACAATGTCGAGTAAACCAAAATATACAAGAAATAAATGCATGTCCACTAATACTTGAGATAAACACACCAGAAATACTTTAACCAAAGCATTGTCAAACAATTCTTGAAATAACAATCAGAAAATCAATGCAAAAAGAAAGAAAAAATTACAATTGAAGCAACATTTTGGAATCGGTTTACAAAAGTCACAACACTTTTCTTTTTTCTTTTCCTTTTTTCTTTTCTTTTTCTTTTTTTTTTTAGCGTTTGTGTGTGTGTGTGGAATCGGTATACAAAAGTCACAACACTTTTCTTTTTTCTTTTCCGTTTTCATTTTCTATTTTTTTTTTTTTTTTTTTTTAGCGTTTGTGTGTGTTTGGGATGGGTATTTTTATTTTAAATTAGGAACACAAGTTTTAATAGTAAGAATATAATAATAAAATTATTATTGTACAAATATAATTTTTTGTCTCCTGAATTTCATGTTGTCTTAGTATAGGATTATATAATGAAACAATTCATGTTGTCTTAGTATAAGATTATATAATGAAACAATTCATGTTTTATTTTAGAGTAAATAAGGAGGGATTATTAAATTAAATACTTTATTTCTATATTATTAAATGACTAAAGATAATTTATTAAATTAAATACTTTCTTTTTATATTATTAAATGGATAAAGATAATTTATTAAATTAAATACTTTATTTTTATATTATTAAATGGATTAAGATAATTTATGAAATTAAATACTCTTTCTTTTTAATTTTACAATGGATAAGGATTTATGAAATCAAATGCTTTAACTTTATTTAATTTTAAAATGTAGTTCATTTTAAAATATCGAAATATGTGTGTTCAAAGCATCACAAATTAATAACGTACTATTCACAGAGTGAAATATCAGTTTAATATGTAAAATATGCGTGTGGAGTTGTACAAATAACGTACTATTTACAGAGTGAAATATTGGTTTAATATATAAAATATGCGTGTGAAGTTGTACAATAATGTACTGTCTACAGAGTGAAATATCAGTTTAATATATAAAATATGCGTGTGAAGTTGTACAATAATATACTGTCCACAGAGTGAAATATCAGTTTAATATATAAAATATGCGTGTGAAGTTGTATAAATAATGTACTGTCAACACAGTAAAATAACAGTATTATATATATCAGTGACTGATGGTAAAATATATAATATGCAAAGTGTGAATATTTGGTAATGTGTGTGAAAAGTTATTTTGTACGTAATACATTATGAAATGTGAAAAGATTAATAATTAATTTATTACGGACATAAGTTAGCAGTAATGAAATAAGTGCGTTGATATCTTTTCTTGTAAAAATAACACGTTTAAGTTCTTTGAATACATTATCACTCACAGTAATGAAGATAAAGAGATAAAATAACACACATTATCACTCACACACTCACAGTAATGAAGATAAAGAGATAACACACATTATCACTCACAGTAATGAAGATAGAGAGATAAAATAACACACATTGTCACTCACAATAATGAAGATAGAGAGATAAAATAACAAGTATAAAGACTAAGAATACACACATTATCACTCATAAAATAACAATTGCAAGGAGTATGAATACAGTGTACACACATTATCACTCATAGTAAGATAGAGAGATAAAATAACATTTGTAGGGACTAAGAAGTATGAATACAGTGTACACACATTATCACTCATAGTAAGATAGAGAAATAAAATAACACTTGTAGGGACTAAGAAGTATGAATACAGTGTACACACATTATCACTCATAGTAAGATAGAGAGATAAAATAACACTTGTAGAGACTAAGGACTATCAATACAGTATGCATACATTATCGCTTTCAGTAGCGTACATGAAGAGCATGTTTAGCCAGAATTAAAAATAATTTATTAAGACACTGATAGAAGTTTTAACTGTTCCATAATGGTCTTACGTTTAGCCAGAATTAAAAATAATTTATTAAGACATTGATAGAAGTTTTAACTGTTCCATAATGGTCTTATGTTTAGCCAGAATTAAAAATAATTTATTAAGACATTGATAGAAGTTTTAACTGTTCCATAATGGTCTTATGTTTAGCCAGAATTAAAAATAATTTATTAAGACATTGATAGAAGTTTTAACTGTTCCATAATGGTCTTATGTTTAGCCAGAATTAAAAATAATTTATTAAGGTACTGATAGAAGTTTTAAATGTTCCATAATGGTCTTATGTTTAGCCAGAATTAAAAATAATTTATTAAGGTACTGATAGAAGTTTTAACTGTTCCATAATGGTCTTATGTTTATACATTTATGACATCTAACATTCCACAAAGTCTATATATTACTCAAAATTTCTTGTTCAAATGTCGGAGCCTATTAAATATAATAGTGGTAAAAGTGTGAAATCTAATTAATATAAAATGGCGTCCGAATCAACTGCCAACTTTTCATTACTTATACTGCATAATGATTTGTACATTTCATGCAAATGCTTGCGTTTAAATCAACAGCGTTAAAATGTCGTTAATTTAAAATTTCTGGCAAACTTTTCCTAAATAACAACATAAATTTTACATTGATCAGTTCTGGTCTAAACAATTTAAATGTCTAAAATGGACAATTGAAATGAAACCAAACAACTAGCTAAAAAGGAATTCGTTTGCTTTGGACACATGTTTCATTGCTTGTCTGTGACTTCACCAGGTCCAGTCAATTTCTTTTAATTCGAGAAAGTTTTCGTCAATTTTGAACAATTAAATAAAGTTAAACATTTTAAAGTGTCCTTTTACCGAGAGCACTCAAGTGGCGAAAGGGGACAGGTGGGGGCAGAGAGAGAGAGCTATTAGGAGATAACCTAATGCTAATGGTATGTGTATTTGATTCTCTGAAATAAATCGGCCAGTGGTGTTTGTTTACTCTAAGATCAACAATAAAGTTAGCTTGAAATTCATACTAGTTCATTTTTATTTATTTTTGACGTTTTGACATTCAAGTAATCGTTGAACTTTCATATCAGTTCATATTTATTTATTTTTATTAATATTTTGATGTTTTCACAGTGGACAAAATTACAACATTTGTGAGGAAACATCATCACGAGATAACATTAGTAGTTGTGAGCCAGCCCTAGAAAAAACGTTAGCATTTATTGTGAGCAAATTCCCGATGCAACTTTAACATTTGTGAGCAAATTCCTGATGCAACTTTAACATTTGTGAGCAAATTCCCGACGCAACTTTAACATTTGTGAGCAAATTCCTGACGCAACTTTAACATTTGTGAGCAAATTCCCGACGCAACTTTAGCATTTTTTGTGAGCAAATTCCCGACGCAACTTTAACATTTGTGAGCAAAGCCAAATTGAATCTATATTATTGAGGAAAAGGACACATTTTATTGATATAGTTGTACAAAAGAAACTTTGAAGTAAATCCAAGACTTTAATGTGTAAGAATTCGTAATTGATGTTAACATTGTCGAAACAACGTCGAAATTACTGTATTTTGTCGGAGATCCTTAGGCAGAAATTGCCACAAACTACATTTTGTCGGAGATCCTTAGGCAGAAATTGCCACAAACTACATTTTGTCGGAGATCCTTAGGCAGAAATTGCCACAAATTACTATATTTTGTCGGAGATCCTTAGGCAGAAATTGCCACAAACTACTATATTTTGTCGGAGATCCTTAGGCAGAAATTGCCACAAACTACATTTTGTCGGAGATCCTTAGGCAGAAATTGCCACAAACTACATTTTGTCGGAGATCCTTAGGCAGAAATTGCCACAAACTACGTTGGATTTGTTTGGTTTGTTGTCTGTCGTACGTATTAGCAAGGTCTAATAGTCATTATTATTATATATTGTCAATTCCAAAAGAATAAATATAATATATATAAAATGATATATAAATCCAAAATATTACATGGATTAAATTGTAATAACGCATGTTCGTTAACAGCTAGCTCTATAATTAAATTGTAACAACGCGTGTCGTTAATAGCTCTATAATTAAATTGTAACAACGCGTGTTCGTTAACAGCTAGCTCTACAATTAAATTGTAATAACGCATGTTCGTTAACAGCTCTACAATTAAATGATACAGTACGATCATTTTAATTATTAGTTATATACTTTTAATAATTCTAATTCTAATTATTTTTAATTTTTTAAAATATTTTTCTAAGCATTATGTTAATATCATCCGACCACACACAAAGTCGTAAAATTTGCCTTGAACACACGATAGGTAGATACACTCTCATGTCCAGTTAGACCACACACAAAGTAGTAAAAATTACCTTGAACACACGATAGGTAGATACACTCTCATGTCCAGTTAGACCACACAACGTACTCACTCAACTGTTCTCACTCAGAACTACTCAAAAGTTCTCATGTCAATGCACTTATATTCCAGTCTCACAGAAAAGTTACATCACGGTGTCTCAAACACACGTCAACACTCTTCAATATATTGAACATTTTTAAATATATATTCACGTATTAAAGGACACAGCCTAAAACAGTAAATGTTCACATTCAGTGACAGGATTTTGCTTTTGATGTTTACCAAGACATAAAGTACTGTATCGTCTTAAAAAGACTGTTATTTTCCTATTTTCTCAATTTACCGCTTTGCAATCCGTACAGTCACATGATGTATTCCAACCGTTATAGAATGTCCCAGCAAACTATATTAAAAGCACATTACGACTCTAAGCGTCAATTTCATTGTAAAGCACTGTATGAGTGTTTCTACACCAGCGTCATTTGATTGTAAAGAAGTGTATGAGTGTTTCTACACCAGACGTGTTTGAGTGTTTTTATACTCTCTGTGTATAGGTGTTATTCTCTTCCAAGTATCTGTGTTCCTTTCACGCTTGATTCCTAAGTGATTGTGACACCAAAGCCACGTAACCTACATGCAATCTGAAGTGTTTGTGACACCAAAGCCAAGTAACCTACACGCATCTGAAGTGTTTGTATGTCACAGCTATGTCACGCGCGGACGTTGCGTGACTGGTGACCTGGAAGTTTTGTTGAAGTTTACTGCAGTGAACATGACGCCATCGAAGGCTGACATCACGTGTTTCATTCAAGTTTACTAAAGAAAGCCATCCAACTCGAGCCCATTGGGACACGTGACCTCATTCAAGACAAATATCACAATCTCATATTTATAAGAATAGACACACTGTCTAGTAGAGATAAATAAAGACTCGATCTCTAACTCAAGAGTTTTATTGGAGACAGATGGAGATAACATGATCTCCATTAAGAATAAGATAAATCACGGTGAATACTGGGCTGTAGTTCTAGCAAATCTCTTTCAATGAATTATATGGGGTTACCGTTTTAGTGATGTCTACCATTGCTTTGCTTTGATTTTGTGTTTTTGCTATTGTTTTGGGGTTTTTTTGTTTGTTTGTGTGTGTGAGTACGTATGTTCGTCGTGTCTTTATATGTGTAAAGGTCTTGTTATCTACAAATTTACAATTTCTACAGAACTTGTATAAAGGTCTTGTCATCTATAAATTTACAATTTCTACAGAACTTGTATAAAGGTCTTGTTATCTATAAATTTACAATTTCTACAGAACTTGTATAAAGTCTTGTCATCTATAAATTTACAATTTCTACAGAACTTGTGTAAAGGTTTGTCATCTATAAATTTACAACTTGTGTTCAGGTCTGGGCAATGACATTCCCATTGCACTAAGCGATAGGATTTCACAACCAACCCTAATGTAATTCGCTAGCTACTGTTCAGGTCAAACCTAATTGTTCACTACCAGGAGCGGAATTAAACAGCATGAACAGAAGTAGCAGTTGAAGCAAATTAAGGAGAATTAATTTTAAGAAACAACGATGTCAATAAGAACGTAAACGGAACAATCGACACATAATGATAATGATGTCAATAAGAGCATAAACAAAACAAATGACACAACTTGACAACGATGTCAATAAGAACGTAAACGGAACAATCGACACATATTGATAACGGTGTCAATAAGACTGTAAACAAAACAAATGACACAACTTGACAACGATGTCAGTAAGAGCGTAAACAAAACAAGCGACACAACTTGACAACGAAGTCAATAAGAGCGTAAACAAAACAAGCGACACAACTTGACAACGATGTCAATAAGAGCGTAAACAAAACAAGCGACACAACTTGACAACGATGTCAATAAGAGCGTAAACAAAACAAGCGACACAACTTGACAACGATGTCAATAAGAGCGTAAACAAAACAAGCGACACAACTTGACAACGATGTCAATAAGAGCGTAAACAAAACAAGCGACACAACTTGACAACGATGTCAATAAGAGCGTAAACAAAACAAGCGACACAACTTGACAACGAAGTCAATAAGAGCGTAAACAAAACAAGCGACACAACTTGACAAGACTTACCCGCGGCATCAGGCGCTTCAAGTCCCTCGAACGTTTTGCTGGTCATGGCCATTAGAGCGTCGAGCGGGGACACGCCGGACTTTCCGCCTCTGGCTCGGAGCCTGAGGGGCGGCTCGTCGTCGTCCACGCTGATTTCCTCTTCCTCGTCTTCTTCGTCATCCAAGTCATTGTTGTGAAAGTTGTCAACGCCGTCATCAGATGACGCTTCCGTATCCGGACTGCCGGGGCTAGGCGCCCAAGGGCGTACAATGCGCGCGCCATTCACACTGACTGCCTGGATTTGAACCCTAGCAGGACTGAAAGAAGTGGAAGAACATGATCTGGCTCTGAACAACCCACTGCCACTCGATCGTGACCTTGAGGTAGCTTTGCCGTTGCTGCTTGTCGACGTGGAGGTGGGCTTGGACGAAGGCACTTCAATCGTGTCCACGTGGCCTCCCAGGATGTCCCTGATGCAGAAGGATGTGAACGGCTTGTTCGTTGTCGGACGACTTGCTGGGGGTGGAAGACGCGCCAGAGCCAGACGCCGGATGGGATCGTATGTGTTGACGCGATTGTGGTAGTGGTTGTGGTGGCGAAGATTCACTGGGGTGTGATGGTCTGCTGACAAGGTCAGGGCCAAAGGCAACGAGCCGACCCCATCCCGCCCAGATGCAAGGTTTGCCATAGTGCTTAACATGAGAGCGGCGTGGACTGTCTGCTCGCTTCAGTGCTTGTACATTCAAGGTCACAGATCTAGAACCTGTTCTAATTCTCACAAATCACATATCTAGAACCTGTTCTAATTCTCACAAATCACAGATCTAGAACCTGTACTAATTCTCAATGTTTGTACATTCAAGGTCACAGATCTAGAACCTGTTCTAATTCTCACAAACTCCTAGCTGCGAGAGCTCTTGTAGAAGCTGATTATAAATAAAATGACTTTCATTTATTCTGAGAGTCCAAATAAAGAGAGGAACCTTTTAAAGGCAAATAATATCTCTTTAATTGAATGTCTAATTATTACTAAGGGGGGGGGGGTGGAATTCTCTTTAATATATTTCATCTGGAATCATTTTACATTCATCGCTTTGCGAATATGTACACACAAATATAAAAAAATACAAAAAATAAATTTATTCTCTTTTGATTTTCCCGAAGAAGGCAACAAAACAGGAAACGATTTTTGTCATTAAAATATCATTTCTACTACAAAATGACGTTAATAATGAATTAATTAACATTTGATTTCAAGGCGTTTAAGCGCGTTTTCAGTAACAAAAGTCTGAAGGTGAATAATAAATTAAAATCGGGTTCTAAAAAACCAATAATATTGCTGTACTCTTATATTTTTGGCGAGAACGCCATTGTAAAACATATTTGGCAATACCTCTGATGAAAGCGGTCTTACTTAAATGTAAAATGTCTTGGCTATAAAAATATTCCCAAATAGCATGGCTGTAAAATCATAAATATTGTCTTGGCTGTTAGTCACAAGTAATGCAACTTTTCGTAAACAAAAATCTTTGCGTTCCAAAATAGATCAATGGCACCAGTTAATTCTAACTAGAACATTCACTTCAACTGGGAAGAACACCCTTATCTTTACCATAGATGTGACCCGACATTTGACCTCTAAAAATCCCGTGACCTTGTGCCGCCTGAATTCTACTCAGGTCAGCATCATGTCAGCTGGTGACGTTAGTTCAAGCCACGTCTCGATATCTGGACATTCGTTTACGTTGGTTACACGGTAGTCCCTTACGTCATTTCAAAACACTCCTTGCAGCTCACGATCACAGGCGCGCGCTGTTTCTTGCTGAAATCTACAAAACTGATCGACCGGCAGCTTCCTTATGCTGCTGAAGGGGCTACACAGTACAGTGTTACTATTCCTTGCTACACAGTGCAGTGTTGTCTTCATGCCAGTCTACACTGCAAAACGTTACTAATTCTGCTACACTGTGCAGTATTACTAATCGTAGCTGGACGAGGGGTGGGTGGGGTGGGGTATTCGACACGTGATCTATCAGAAATTGTGCAGACGTCACAGACACGGCCTCGGTGCAGGCTGAAGTCCTTAACCATTTACCGCCATTTATTTTCTGCTGCTAGACGCCTCCCGTGACGCTGCATGTAAACAAACCAGCCAGCTTCGACTTGTTGGCCTGCAAATCAGCTCGACTATTCCCAACAGTAGCACCTTTGATAACCATTTTCAACACTCACGGAGTGGTTGTAGAGGATGAAACGGGCGGAGCTCGTGGGCGTGCTATCATTGCCACTGGGGCGGGCCTACGTCTGACAGCGCGCCTGCCAATGGCGTTAATCAGACAGGGGCGCGCGCGACGGAGCGCGATCAGCCAACACCAAAGCTCGGCTAGTACCTACCCCCAGTTGCTCCTCTGTCACGCGCAGACGGATGAGCCCGCGCGCGAATGGAAATTAATTAGCTGATCAAGCTTGGAGTAATTTGATGAAGTTTACCGAGGCCTGGCCCTCATTATTTCCAAGTTTTCTTGCCGATTATCCTCCTGAGTTGCGCTGACGCGAGATTCGTCCAACGAGAAGTGACGTGTGTGGGGGTCCAGAAACCGTTATTGTCAACTGCTGCAATTGGACTTCTTTCACGGATCGCCATTAGTGCTTTCAGATTTTTATTGTTTGTTTGTTTCTTCTTGACACTGTGTTTGTTTTCTTCCAACGAGTATGATTGGAGGATGGATGGGGGTGGATGCACCATTCCAATGAAATATATGTATCAAATAGAAGCATGGCATTTGTTCACGTACGTCGTACAAGCTCAGTAAAGGTTTGGATTGGATGGTCAAGTTAGTTATGTTTCGTTTAAAAAATGTAGCAAACACGACTTTTGTTGATAATTATACACGGCAAACTGTTTCGTGTAAAAAATGTAGCAAACACGACTTTTGTTGATAATTATACACGGCAAACTGTTTCGTGTAAAAAATGTAGCAAACACGACTTTTGTTGATAATTATACACGGCAAACTGTTTCGTGTAAAAAATGTAGCAAACACGACTTTTGTTCATAATTATACACGGCAAACTATTTCGGTCTAATACTAACTAACCACACGGCTAAAAATACATGTATAACGGGCTATGACTAACTACTCACGGCTAAATATTTTGGTCTACAACTAATTACACACGGCTAAATATTTCTATCTACTACTATTTCTGTCTACCACTAACTACAACCAATTACTCACGCCCAAATATTTCTGTCTACCACTAACTACTCACGGCTAGATATTTCTGTCTACCACTAACTACTCACGGCTTGATATTTCTGTCTACCACTAACTACTCACGGCCAAATATTTCTGTCTACCACTAACTACTCACGGCTAGATATTTCTGTCTACATCCAATTACTCACGGCCAAATATTTCTGTCTACCACTAACTACTCACGGCTAGATATTTCTGTCTACCACCAACTACTCACGGCTAAATATTTCTGTCTACCACTAACTACTCACGGCTAGATATTTCTGTCTACCACTAACTATTCACGGCTAAATATTTGTCTGCCCACTAACTACTCACGGCTAGATATTTCTGTCTGCCACTAACTATTCACGGCTAAATATTTGTCTACCCCTAACTACTCACAGCTAAACATTTCTGTCTATGACTAATATGTTCCGAGAATTAAAAGAGTAATAATTAAATTATTTAAAGTAACGAGTTTGTATAGCTCGTGCTTGGCCGACCACGTGACAGGAAATCGATGTCTATTGGTAAAGTTAATGTTGCAATCAACTGGTCAATTTACGGTCAAGTGATGGAAGCTGGTAGGGATTAATTAATTTAGGATACGAAATAATATTGATGATAATTAAGTACATTAACTTAGTATTTAAAAAAATAATTGCTAATATTCAACTAATTGTATTATCTTTATAAATGACGTCTGTGTTGTCTTGTCAATGATGTTTTCCGTTTCGTCTTGTCACTGGTGGGCTCCGTGTTGTCTTGTCACTGATGTTTTCCGTTTCGTCTTGTCACTGATGTTTTCTGTTTCGTCTTGTCAATTATGTGTTCCGTGTTGTCATGTCCTTGTCACTTACGAGTTCCGTACTGTCTTGTCACTTATGAGTTCCCTGTTGTCGTGTCACTGATGTGTTCTGTGTTGTCCTTGTCACTGATGTGCTCCGTGTTGTCATGTCACTTATGAGTTCCGTGTTGTCATGTCACTTAAGAGTTCCGTGTTGTCTTGTTACTTATGAGTTCCGTATTGTCTCGTCACTGATGTGTTCTGTTTTGTCTTATCATGATGTGTTCCGTGTTGTCACTGATGTGTTCCGTGTTGTCATGTCACTTATGAGTTCCGCGTATTGTCTTGTCACTGATGTGTTCAATGGGTTGAGAGGAAAGAGTCGAAAAGATTAAAGTAGTAGTTACGAAAAGCAGATTTTAATGCAGTCAGTTTTCTTCTTGGGCTGTTTCTAAACAACCCAACTTTAATTTCTACTTTATTGATTCTAAACAGTCATAATTTAATTTTTTTTCATTTAACTGATTGCTTCGTGGCAGTTGCAATTAAACATTTTTCTTGACTGATTGATTCTACTCATCACAATTTATTATTTTCTTTGATTAACTCTAAGCAGTTACACTTTAATAGTTTTTTCTTCTTTTTTCTCATTCAACTCAACAAAAACATATTTCACACCTCAATTTCCCCATCTACTGTAGAATAACTCATCAAATGCCATCGATATAGCATTTTGATCAAGAAATAATGCTTGTAGAAATATTTTGTGGCTAACGAAGTCATGGTGACACAATTAAGAGTCTCCTGATGCTTTATGTCAGCGCAACAGTTTTGTGGCTAACGAAGTCATGATGACACAATTAAGAGTCTCCTGATGCTTTATGTCAGCGCAACAGTTTTGTGGCTAACGAAGTCATGATGACACAATTAAGAGTCTCCTGATGCTTTATGTCAGCGCAACAGTTTTGTGGCTAACGAAGTCATGATGACACAATTAAGAGTCTCCTGATGCTTTATGTCAGCGCAACAGTTTTGTGGCTAACGAAGTCATGATGACACAATTAAGAGTCTCCTGATGCTTTATGTCAGCGCAACAGTTTTGTGGCTAACGAAGTCATGATGACACAATTAAGAGTCTCCTGATGCTTTATGTCAGCGCAACAGTTTTGTGGCTAACGAAGTCATGATGACACAATTAAGAGTCTCCTGATGCTTTATGTCAGCACAACAGGTTCCAAAAGTGTCTATCGCTCGGGGCCATAGTGGTAGAAAATGCATATAGGTCGTAACTTGAGCGTGACTGGTTCAGGTAAGTCATTTCTGTTCTAAAGAACGACAACTGCTTACTCAGTAACCACTAAGCTTTACTTACTGAACTTTTGTTGCTAACTGTAATTATTTGCTGACGACCTAAACTGGAGACTACGCCTAATAACAGTTGCTAACTGTAATTATTTGCTGACGACCTAAACTGGAGACTACGCCTAATAACAGTTGCTAACTGTAATTATTTGCTGACGACCTAAACTGGAGACTACGCCTAATCAGTAGTCAAAAATATTTACGAGCATAATAACAGTTGCTAACTGTCTTTTGTTGCTAACTGTACTTTTGTTGCTAACTGTACTTTTGTTGCTAACTGTACTTTTGTTGCTAACTGTACTTTTCCCATGATGACACAGAATGGAAGTAAAGCCTCTTCAATTGTTGCTCCAATTTCTTTCGCGCCAAACAATTGTCACTGTGTATGTGGAGAGAGAGAGAGAGAGAGAGAGAGAGAGAGAGAGAGAGAGAGAGAGAGAGAGAGAGAGAGAGAGAGAGAGAGAGAGAGAGAGACTCTATACGTTTTTATTTGCACTGCAATGTTACTTTTATATATTTCTTTAAAATTTTATAAAAATATTTGTGTAAATTTTGATAGATGACCTTGCTGATAATATTTCCGGTCAACATATATACATACAGTACACGTTGTAGCAGAGTAAATTTGTCTATCCCTATTTTAAAATTAAATCGTTAAATAAAAATTAATTGTTAAATTGTCAGAGTAACCCGACCTTGGGCACTCCTTATGTTGGTATTTTTGAGTGTCTGCGTTGAAGTAAACACTCAGAATATTTTAGAATTGCTGATATAATGCAAACTGGGTGAGTAGTTTTTATTACCCAATGGATACGATTTACGAGAACTATACCAGCCAATGGGCTGAGATTAAATCTACTGTCTGATCACTTTCAATTTGGAGTGACAAGAAGAAGTCTGCTTTTGAAAGGCTGTTAGCTTGATAATAACTGGCTGGTTAAGAGAGAATGAACTTAGAAATATTTCATGCATTTTCGCTATTGATATGTTATACTCGTGTTTTGTGTAGAGATGTACTATGTGAGTTGACTTTTATTTCTACAAATGTTTGAACTAAGTATTCACATGTAGCTTGCTAAAAACTTGACATTGTTTTGATATGCTGCATTTACTATGCAGTGTGCGCCTATCGGTTAATAAATACTATTGCAGGAAACTGTAAGTAGAGACTGGAATATAAGTAACAATGGATTTTAAAAGTGATAAACTGGAAACTTACCATTTGTTCTCTGCTCATACTTTGCAGAGACAAGTAGCCTTTTCTGCTTTCAATGTTTAATTTGAACCTGGTTTATTGTGGTTGTAACCACTATGGCCGACTGTGGTAAAGGCAGGAACGGCATGTAAGTGTGAGAACACACTACACTCTACTGATGTTTTCTGTGGTGGCAAGATATGTTTACCTAAACAATTTTTAGTTGTTGGACATCGCTACATTTATTGTTCTGTTTGAAGGAGTTGTCATGGCCAAAAGAAGTGCCCAGGTTAACTCTAAGTAGTGGAAGTGTTTTTCTAACTGGAGTGAGGCACATGGAGCTGACATAATAATGGCTGACAGGAAGTAGTGGAAGTGTTTTTCTAACTGGAGTGAGGCACATGGAGCTGACATAATAATGGCTGACAGTAAGTAGTGGAAGTATTTTTCAAACTGAAATGAGGTACATGGAGCTGACAAAATAATGGCTGACAGGAAGTGGTGGAAGTGTTTTTCAAACTGGAATGAGGCACATGGAGCTGACAAAATAATGGCCGACAAGAAGTTGTTGGAAAAGTGCAGGAAAGACTATTGAGATAGCAGTTAAACAAGGTTATGTGAAAACTATTATTGCTTATCTCTAATAACTCCATTTCTATTCTCTGATAAGTCTATCCTGTGATTTGTATTGACACTATCTCTAATAACTCCATTTCTATTCTCTGATAGGTCTATCCTGTGATTTGTATTGACACTATCTCTAATAACTCCATTTCTATTCTCTGATAAGTCTATCCTTTGATTTGTATTGACACTATCTCTAATAACTCCATTTCTATTCTCTGATAAGTCTATCCTGTGATTTGTATTGACACTATCTCTAATAACTCCATTTCTATTCTCTGATAAGTCTATCCTGTGATTTGTATTGACACTATCTCTAATAACTCCATTTCAATTCTCTGATAAGTCTATCCTGTGATTTGTATTGACATAATTGTTGAATTGTATTATAGTTCAAGATTGTGAAACATAGGAATTATTCAAACAGGGTTTCTTGAAAATATTAATGACGTCAAATAATCTATTTCATTGTATTTGTTATATGTATAATTGATTGTTCATTTAATAAATTTATTGTTAAATTTATTGACCTTCTTACGCTTTGATAATATTATGTTGGTGAAGAAAGTAGGTGGATGGGGGCTCACTAAAAATATAGATCAAAGATGGATTTGTCTTCTCCTTAAATAAGAAATTTTCTGCCTATGGAAAGATTATGTGACGGTGAATGTCTTTAATGTTGTGGAAGAGAGAATTTTTTTTTTTTACAGCGCCCACATATTCTCCTCTTGAGAGACGAGTTGTGTCTGTTGGAGGATCATTAATAAAATAAATTAAGATTCTCATCACTTGTAATTAGTTTTGGATAATTAAGTATAATCATATTCATTACCTAAGTGGCATTGGCGTCATACATGTATTCATGTAAATACAAACATAAATGTCACTAAACACGTACATATACACCTGTGATTGTCAGTGTAACAGATTATCCTACTCAAACCCTAATCTGCATAATCCCTCCCATACGTCTATGATTGCAGACGAGTACTCGGCCACGCCACATGTAAGCTTCAACGCCTTTTGATCCTATAAAAATACTACCCACCCACCCACACACACACACACACACACACACACACTCTCTCTCTCTCTCTCTCTCTCTCTCAGCTTGGGGAGACAGTGTGATGGGCACGCCACTTAGTTAATGAAAATATTATTATTAATAATTAATCTTTCATAACCAATTGCAAGTGATGAGAATCTTAATTTATTTTATTAAGATCCTCCAGCAGACACACCTTGTCTTTCACTTGGCAGATACTTGGTGCCATAAATGTTTTCTCTCAGTTACAATTTAACAATAGAGTCAATACAAATCGCAGGTTAGTCCTATCAGAGAATAGAAATAGAGTTATTAGAGGTAGGTTTCCGTAATCTTTACATGACCTGGATTAAATGTTACTTCAACAGCCATCACTTGCTTTTGCAACAATGTCATACTGTCTGTGTCAACACGTCTCCCACCTCACACGTAGAAACACTGATGAACTGCTATATTCTTGAATGAGCGTCAGTGCTCTCCTCACCGTGTCATTTCCTTCAAGCAGAACACGATGATTACAGTAAATCTGGTAACTTCATGTAACAGAATTCTCCCAGTGTATCCGCATATGCATCAAGGTTGTATAGCATACTGATATACACCACAACAGATGTTCCCGCACCTTCCCGGTCATTCAGGTTTATGACCAGTGAATACTTGAAGGGTAACTTGGAACTTGAGAGTTGAAATTCCAAACTTGAAACTTTGAACTCAAACTCATAAGTCAAAAGTCAAAAGGAAACTTATTCACTACTAAATATAATTTAGAAGTGAGCCTAAATTTCCCGTTTATCACAATATAACTCCATTCCTCAACTTACAATCTCGTGCAACAGGACTTATTAGCCCGATACACACACAGTAAAATAATACAGCATATCAAACAATGTTAAGTGTTAGCACACCACGTGTGCAGCTTAGTTCAAACATTTGTAAAAATAAAAGTCAACTCACATAGTACATCTCTACACAAGTATAACATCTCAACAGCGAAAATGTATTAAATATTCCTAAGTCCATTCTCTCTCAATCAGTCAGTGTTAACTGTTAACTCACCATCAAGTTAATGACTACCTTTCTAAGCCAGACTTCTCCTTTCTCATCCAGATTCAAAAGTGATCAGAGAGTAAAGTTTTCTTCAGCAAGTGAATTCTTTAATCTCGGCCCATTTGGCTGGTCTCATTCTTGTAAATCATGATCAGTGGATGATAGAAAACTACTAACTCAGTTTGCATTACGTCAGCAATCTAGAATATTCTTGCCTTATGCTGTTTACTTCAAATGTCACTTTAAAAAATAACACCATAAAGGATGCCCAAGTTCGGGTTACTCTGTCAATTTAGCAATTTATATAACAATTTAAAATAAGAGAGTCAAATTTACTCTGTCACAGACACTTCCCAAGATATGTTATTGTCTGACTTTTAAGAATGATCAAAATTTGATCCACCACCCCCAAGCTTGCACATATCTCCTTCTTTGTTTAAATATAGAAGTGGAAGTGTAACAAATAACAAAATTTTATTCAACACAGTAAAAGTTAAACAAGAAAATATTGATACATAATAAGCAATATTCACAAAGGCAAAGGCTAATTATGAAGTACTGTGCTTGTGACATAAGTTAGCGATTAAACCCAAGGCAATCTGTTACTTAAATTCTGGTACAGAAATAGGCTGCAATTAGGTGACAGTTAATTGTCCTTTAAGAATGTTTATCATGCAATTATAGTCAGTTCATTGTTCTTTAAGAATGTTTATCATGCAATTATAGTCAGTTCATTGTCCTTTAAGAATGTTTATCATGCAATTATTGTCAGTTCATTGTCCTTTAAGAATGTTTATCATGAATTATAGTCAGTTTTGCTGATTTAAAATGTCTTGGCTTTTTTTGAAGAGTGCTAACGACATTTTTAACATGTAATCTAATTCTTTACAAACACTGATTTTCGCAGGTACTACTATAAGTCAGAAAGTAGAAAGTTACATCATAGAGTGGTTCTTATGAGGTGCAAATTTTGAATCCAGTCACGTGATTCTATGTTTGTGGGTGATGACTTGATTGCCTCCCTCCCTTGTCTGTGGTGTGTATCGAATGTTGCAAAAAAATGCAGAGTTGCTTTGAGATTTGAACCTACGTGTACATGACGCTTGATACATAGAGAGCTGGATTGGTGGTGTTACGTCATGCGTGTACATGACGCTTGATACATAGAGAGCTGGATGGTGGTATTACGTCATGCGTGTACATGACGCTTGATACATAGAGAGCTGGATGGTGGTGTTACGTCATGCGTGTACATGACGCTTGATACATAGAGAGCTGGATGGTGGTGTTACGTCATGCGTGTACATGACGCTTGATACATAGAGAGCTGGATGGTGGTGTTACGTCATGCGTGTACATGACGCTTGATACATAGAGAGCTGGATGGTGGTGTTACGTCATGAGCTGGATTGGTATAAGACTGGTGAAGAGACAATGAAGTCTTTGTAGAACTGAATGAAGAATTTGGTGGAGAATGCAGACTGGAAGAATAAAGAATGAATAAAGAATGAATGAAGGTTTTGAAATACTGTTGAAACAACAGGTGACACGTGTGTGATTCAATACATATATGAAATCAAGTAGGTCTTCCACCCACCCCTTTCTCTCTCAGACATATTCATGCACACATTGTATCTGTGAACCAATACATTGTTCAGCTACATTAAAGAAAATATGTATGAATATAATCAATGGATTGAAAAGAAGAAAACTACAATTAAAATCTTCCATATCGAGCTGCAATGACAAATTCTAAGTATGATAAGTATACAATTAGAATCTTCCATATCGAGCTGCAATGACAAATTCTAAGTATGATAAGTATACAATTAGAATCTTCCATATCGAGCTGCAATGACAAATTCTAAGTATGATAAGTATACAATTAGAATCTTCCATATCGAGCTGCAATGACAAATTCTAAGTATGATAAGTATACAATTAGAATCTTCCATATCGAGCTGCAATGACAAATTCTAAGTATGATAAGTATACAATTAGAATCTTCCATATCGAGCTGCAATGACAAATTCTAAGTATGATAAGTATACAATTAGAATCTTCCATATCGAGCTGCAATGACAAATTCTAAGTATGATAAGTATACAATTAGAATCTTCCATATCGAGCTGCAATGACAAATTCTAAGTATGATAAGTATACAATTAGAATCTTCCATATCGAGCTGCAATGACAAATTCTAAGTATGATAAGTATACAATTAGAATCTTCCATATCGAGCTGCAATGACAAATTCTAAGTATGATAAGTATACAATTAGAATCTTCCATATCGAGCTGCAATGACAAATTCTAAGTATGGTAAGTATACAATTTCATCTAGGAGAGACGTTTCTCATTCCAAATTTATGGTTTGGATGATTTTGTGAAAATGGGGAATACAGTTAGCATCACAGTTCCATTCTATAATAATAAGAAAAATTCAACTAAGAATTTCAGAGTAAGAAAAATTCAAATCTATAAGTTTCTAAATGCACAAAAGAGTTTAGTTATAAAATATTAACAATTCCAATGTGTGTGTGTGTGTGTGTGTGTGTGTGTGTGTGTGTGTGTGTGTGTGTGTGTGTGTGTGTGTGTGTGTGTGTGTCTGGTTTACTCCTTTTTCCTCTAGCTGGGGAAAAAGATAATTTTCGAGTACCTGGCCTCTGGTTAAACTCTCATTGATTTCGTTTCTCATATGGAGACACCTGCTCACTCGAAGAACACCTAATCAGTCTGACAGCTCTTGGAATTCCTCTCAGAAGAATTCTGGTCAACCCAGGGCCAGCATTTTCATGTTTCAGTTAATTAAGAAGAGTGACGTCAGTTTGCACAGGTGTAGCAATGGCCGAGGGAAGTGGCTGCAGGCAATTGGTATCTACTTATGCATAACTGAGGACCTATAGAATTTACATCTGATGACCACGCTACATAGGGCCAATTGTGCAATTGTCCAGACATTGCCAGACTGGACTCTCCAACCTTTAACTAACAATTACACTTCAGCAACTGGGTCAGAAAGAAATTTCAAAAAACGAATGTGACCGGCAATTATATTGGAAGTTTAAATAGTTAATAAAAAATAACAATTAATTTTAATTTGTGTTTCGTTTGTTACAATACCTTCATACACACTACATACATTTATGGCAGTGCAGTTTTCCCTTTATATATTTCTTTAAAATGATATGTAAATATTTATATAAATTGTGAACTTTGAACACTTCTATAATAATTCTGGTCAATATTTGCATACTGGTTTAATAAACTTATTACCAATTGATTGTAATGAATACAATCTATAGATTTAGGTGTTGCAAGCCGAATATTGTAAGTCTAACCAACATGGAGGACTTTTGCTTGAGTTTGTTGATCAATTGTTTCTTCTCAGCAAGAACTCATTTATGCACTTGACAGTTTTCTTACAACAAAACAATTCTTGTTGTAATTGACTAGCTAGAAGACACTAACTATGTACATGACAGTTTTTCCTACAGCAAAACAATATTTGTTTTAATTGACTAGCCAGAAGACACTAACTATGAAAAGAGTAATGTTTATTCCTAATTTATCACCCTTATCCAAATTTGCTTTGCATTCTTAGGTAATGTTGATAACAGTCCGACAAATTAAGTGGAGTCCATTTGGTCTTTCCCTAAGTCGTATGTATTGATAACAGTCCGACAAATTAACTGGGGAGTCCATTTGGTCTTTCCCTAAGTCGTATGTATTGATAACAGTCCAACAAATTAACTGGGGAGTCCATTTGGTCTTTCCCTAAGTCGTATGTATTGATAACAGTCTGACAAATTAACTGGGGAGTCCATTTGGTCTTTCCCTAAGTCACATATAGTCTGTGGAGCAAGTCTTTGAGCATTCGTTAAGAGACATGGGCCATATGAAGCCCACCCCCAAATCACGTAGTGCCTGTCCAAAGTCACGTGAAGCCAGTCGCCATGTCACATGAAGCATTCTGTAAGTCCTGAACAACCACACCCTAAGTCTGTGACAGATTCTGACTAAATTCTGTGTCACAAACTCCTGACCCATATCTGAGAAATTCGAAATCATATTCGAATGAATTCCTTTGTTAGAATCTTTCCCGTCGTACACCAGTATGAGGAAAACAACAGAGAGTTCAACCTATGTTATGCAACTTTAGACGATAGTCGAGAAAGTTCGAATCAACAAGCATACCTCGTGATCAAGTTACGTGATGCATTCATGCACTCCAATAAATACTCTTGATGCGATAAAATACTTCACTCGCACACAGACCGGCTGGACACACACACATCTGCTCACGAGCATCTTAGTCGCCGAAAATTTTGCTGAGTCGAAAAGGAGCATATGGAACCCGTTGTTTTTTACGTAAAGTCTACTTAAGAAAGTAACACGTCTACTTCTTACAATATTATTGCATTTTACTATTTGTATTTTTGTGTATGAATTTATGTATGTATTTTGTGCGAATTATTACGATTCTCCTCCGAACATACATGATTCGATAAGAATGACTAAAAGCCTAAAAGTTCATTGTATATAAATTAACTGTAACCTTTTAACTTTAATTTGTATAAACTTTAATTCTCTTGTGCCGCAGAACGTCTGTGCATGTTGCGAATCTCTATATAATTCAAATGACTTTCTTGCATGTAATTTCATTGTTAAATTGTAAAGCACTCATGCTTAATTTGGATTATATTTTATTCTCCTTGTATGAATTCCATTTTTAATGAAGTAAATGTTTGGAAATTCATACGCTCATGTAATGTTAAAAATAACACACATGTGAATTATATTGTATTGTTTATGAATATAAATATATTGTAAAAGACACGATAGTCGAAGATTTAAACTATGCGCATTGTTATCATCACGTGCTTTGGATTTTGCGAATGTAAACGCAAATCGCTCATAGGAATTAAATTCTTTTCCAGAGCGGGTTTTTCGTCTTTATTCTACGTTTCTTACGTATTATTGCCACCTTCGTTTCTACGTTGGGTGCGTGTTCCTATGTTCAACCTTGGTCGGACGATGTTACAAGTACCGTGCCGCCATCGTTGATGATGTTATGCCAAGGTGCTTCTTTAGTGTGACAAGTCGAGAGACGATGAGTTACTGAGAACTACTGATAGTACGACGCAAGCATCACTTGATATGTGGACGGATCGAACTGACCTTAGACCACATGTTTATCAAGACTACTGAGACGGATAAGTAACTGATCTGGACTCTGAATTAACGGAATGTGTCGAGCAAACAATTTCTCGTAACATTAACTTTCATGGATTAAAATAAGCACATTGAACTTGCCTTAGTTTAGATCTGAAGCTGTGTCTTCGTAATTGATTGTTATTGTTAAATCTTGATTATTAAATTCTTTTATTGTTAATACCTCTTTCGTAGTGATTTTTATGCATATAGATCTAATCGTGGTTTGGATGGGGGATCGATTGAGCTAAATGTAACATTCTGAATGCATAAAGATTTAAGAGAGTTTTTAACGGTTTCCAAGCCGGCTATTGTACACAAGTTTGTCTGTTCGTGAATCTGTTTGTCTGTACTACAAAGGCGCATTTTCATATGAGACGAAAGATAAATTTGAGCAACCAGTCTGTTTAGGGAAAGAGGATAGATTAATTTATCTAATTAAATTAAGGTTCTGTAAAATTCCTAAGCAGGGTCTCTAAATAAAAACTGGACATGTAACAAAGTCACATGGAGCATTCTGTAAGTCCTGTACAACCTGACCCTAAGTCACACGGAGCATTCTGTAAGTCCTGTACAACCTAACCCTAAGCCACATGGAGCCTTCTGTAAGTCCTGTACAACCTGACCCTAAGTCACATGGAGCATTCTGTAAGTCCTGTACAACCAACCCTAAGCCACATGAAGCCATATTGAAGTCACTTGCAACTAATTATGTCTAAGGACATAAATATTATAATGGCAAATTATGATCTGTACTTCCTCGTAGTTATGAATTATTATTAGTATTGTAATGAGGTATTTTATTGTTGTCTGCTAGCATGAGGTCAGTCAGCCGTATCTTCCCATTCACATTTTGTGCATGTGAAGTGATGATAATTCCTGTCGTAAGCAAAAAGACCTAAAGAGTACTGAAAGGAGGGGTCGCGCGCGCGCGCGCGTTGTGTGTGTAGAAGGGTATATCTTGACCAGAGGTTTGATTAGCAGAGTTACTTTTTGCCAAGTGACGTAAACACATGGGAAGCACAGAACAGTGGTAATTTATCACTTCAAAGCATCATTCACTGCGCACCTGTAAAGGAGAGTTTGAAGAATAGTGAATTGATCGAAGCTATTTTGGGAAACGCAGTATCCACAGTCCGGAGGTTAGTCTTTATGGAATTACAATCTGCCAGTGACGTAATCTGACATTCCAAATGGGGAGACAAGTCAGTCCATGATCGCCAGTAGAGAGAAGTCGAAGATTTTATGGAACAGGTGATAAGAAGATAACTACTGCCAGTAAAGGATCAAACCCGGAGGTAAGATGCCATGTGGTTGCAGTCATCGCTTCTATCACCGCCATCTTGGATTGAGAGTTACATTAGGCTGTCAGGATTGTTGTGAATGACTGACAATCTGTTTGACAGTGGCAGTGACAGGTAGAGTAGGAATTACAATGCGTGTTCACTTTCTATTAACGAGAACTTGTACATATTACTTTTAGATATTTCTTTTATGAAATTCTTGTCTTTCTCTTAATTAACTGATATCAGCTGGAAAGGGGGGTAGGGGGAGCTGCATATTCGATAAATGAGTGTAAATTAATCAAGAGGAGATAAATGAGTGTAAATTAATCAAGAGGAGATAAATGAGTGTAAATTAATCAAGAGGAGATAAATGAGTGTAAATTAATCAAGAGGAGATAAATGAGTGTAAATTAATCAAGAGGAGATAAATGAGTATAAATTAATCAAGGGGAGATAATATTTGCCGATTCAAGAGACGTTAATTAGATCACTCGTCATTATTTTCAGTTGAATAATTTTCCCGTTAAATTATTGCAACAGGAATTAGTCTAGTGGTTGAAGGAGTGGAAAACGATGTGGGACTGGGTGTTATTAGTTTTAATATTCAATAAATAAATTTATAATACTTTTAATCAAGTACTGCTATAGTGAGAAGACTTTTAATCAAGTATTGCTATAGTGAAAAGACTCTTATTCCAGTATTGCTATAGTGGGAAGACTTTTAATCAAGTACTGCTATAGTGAGTAGACTTTTAATCAAGTACTGCTATAGTGAGAAGACTTTTAATCAAGTACTGCTATAGTGAGAAGACTTTTAATCAAGTACTGCTATAGTGAAAAGACTCTTATTCCAGTATTGCTATAGTGGGAAGACTTTTAATCAAGTACTGCTATAGTGAGTAGACTTTTAATCAAGTACTGCTATAGTGAGAAGACTTTTAATCAAGTACTGCTATAGTGAGAAGACTTTTAATCAAGTACTGCTATAGTGAGAAGACTTTTAATCAAGTACTGCTGTAGTGAGAAGTCTTTTAATCAAGTACTGCTATGTACATAAAGAACTGAAGGAGTTGTTATGACATTTCATCGAATGGGGAACCCCCTAAAACTAAATTATACTGACATTGCACTATTATGATGTCATTGCCTTGTATTACAGTCATCAAACGGGTGATGAATACGATGTAAACTTTTAAACACAGAAATAACTTTTGATTTTTTGTTATTTGGGAAATTCTATTTGATTGACAAGTCTGAAACAGAAAGTGGAGAATATAAACCGTTTTTTATTGGTGGTAGATTTTCCGTAACAGACTACCTAATGTTGCTCCTGGTAGTTAACACTGGGCTAGTTCTGTTTTCACAGGTCATCAAAAGTCAAGTGTAGACATGAATATGTCACTGGACACTAGATTATTTCTGTCTTCAAAAGTCAAGTGTAGACATGGATATGTCACTGGACACTAGATTATTTCTGTCTTCAAAAGTCAAGTGTAGACATGGATATGGTATACCAAAGTTTGAGAGCGAATGCCCTGCTTATTAGTCTTTCAAAGATTACGCGGATTATTTCACCACGCTGTTGTTTTCGTTTTTCGTTTTTCGTTCCCATCTTTTGTTTTGCAGAACGCCTTGTGAGAAATCAAGACGGTGAACTTTCTGAGCTCAAGTAGAAATGCGACCACTGAACCTGAAAATGCCAGTGTTGGAGTACTTGTATGCACTCTTCGCGCTAAAGAGCTACAGGAGCGGGAGAGAACTCGTTGGCCACCTCTCTCTTGATGGAAAACGACATAAGCTATGCGCGATTCGCTCCTGACAATCATGAAGAAGAATGAACTCAATATGCGACCACTTTCTGGCAGAGTTGTCTGTTCTTTCCAACGTGCTTTGGCCTCTAACCAAAAAGGCTTGAATACAGGATTACGTTCATTGACACTAACAATCTCTCTCTCACACATACACAAAAGCATAGATAGATAGATAGATAGATAGATAGACAGATAGACAGACAGACAGACAGACAGACAAAAAAAAAGAAAAAATACAAAAATATACAAATATACAAAAAAAAGACAAAAGAGAAACAAAAAAAGACAAAAAAGACAAAAAAAGAAAAAAAATAGACACAAAAAAAAAACGACAAAAAAAGACCAGAAAAAAGACCCCCCAAAAAGACAAAAAAAAAGACAACAAAAAAAAAAGAAAAAAAAGACACACAAAAAATAGGGGGAAAAAAGAATACAAAAAAAAGACAAATATAGACAAAAAATGAAAAAATAAAGACAGACAAAAAAAAAAAAAAAAGACAAATATAGACAAAAAATGAAAAAATAAAGACAGACAAAAAAAAAAAAAGACAAATATAGATCTTCTGAAGAAGAAAAAGTAATCCCATCTATTCCAAGATAAAACAAGCAACCACAGGAAAGTGAAAAGTGTTGCAGAGTTAATCATATTACAGCCTTTCCAAGGCATTACTGACTAAAATATGGTTTTTACTTTAATGTTCCAGCCAAGAACACGCCTTTCCCTCAAAGGTTTGAGAGAAACAATGGCATTATAATGGAGAGTAATGGATTAGAATTAAGTTTTGTGTCTGTAATATACCGGCCATAGACTGGGAGATTGATATCTCCATCGTGTTCTGGCATTATGGCACACTTACATATTTGATGACACAGCAAGCTTTGAATCCCTAAACAGGTTGCTGTGTCATTTTGGTACTCTGTGCAAAAGACATGGTTATCTCCCTCCCCCCCCCAAAAAAAAAAAAAATAAAAAAATAAAAATAAAAATAAAAATAAAAAATTTATATATCTCCTGCTGGGAGAGATATTGCTACCCGTTTGCAGGATACAGTTTTACCCCAGTGCAAGATTCTTATTACAGTCTGACATGAGCTACTGCTAATCAGAAATTATTACTACTGCATAACAGAACATTCAACTTGGCAAGATGCAATACTACGTATGGCTATTAAAATACTACGTATGGCTAATAAAATACTACGTATGGCTATTAAAACACTACGTATGGCTATTAAAATACTATGTATAGCTATTAAAATACTACGTATGGCTATTAAAACACTACGTATGGCTATTAAAATACTACGTATGGCTATTAAAACACTACGTATGGCTATTAAAATACTACGTATGGCTATTAAAATACTACGTATGGCTATTAAAATGCTACGTATGGCTATTAAAATACTACGTATGGCTATTAAAATACTACGTATGGCTATTAAAATACTACGTATCTGGCACGATACAGTAGTGCATGTTGTAATATTCTATTGCATGATCTTAATTTTTAAAAAATTACTGGTTATTTTCATGTTGTAATATTCTATTGCATGATCTTAATTTTTTTTAAAAATTACTGGTATTTTCATGTTGTAATATTCCATTGCATGATCTGGATTTTTAAAAAAATAGCTTTACTGGTATTTCCATGTCCAAATATTCCATTGCCTCAGGATTCCTTTCTGATGCTATTCTTTGTTAAGTTGGTTTGTGCTAGGTCTGCCTGTTATAAATTTAATATTCATTACACCTATTTGTAGGAGGTACTAGTATTTCTTGTCTAATTCTAGTAAATGTGATATTTAATTATATTTATATATATCTAATTCTAGTAAATGTGATATTTAGTTATATTTATATATATCTAATTCTAGTAAATGTTATATTTAGTTATATTTATATATATCTAATTCTAGTAAATGTGATATCTAATTATATATCTAATTCTAGTAAATGTGATATTTAGTTATATTTATATATATCTAATTCTAGTAAATGAGAAATTTAGTTTTCACTTTCTTGCGTATATAATTAAAATCACACCGTTTTCTCAGTTTAATCGCTCTAGTTTAGTCTAGTATATAGACAAACACACATCGTCTCTCTCGAACTAGTTTATAGACAAGCACACATCGTTTTCTCAGATATCACTAGAGTAAATATGCAAACACATCGTTTTCTCAGATATCACTAGAGTAAATATGCAAACACATCGTTTTCTCAGTTATCAATAGAGTAAATATGCAAACACATCGTTTTCTCAGTTATCAATAGAGTAAATATGCAAACACATCGTTTTCTCAGAGTTATCACTAGAGTAAATATGCAAACACATAGTTTTCTCTCTCGTTCTTGTTTATAGGCAAACACATTGTTTTCTCTCTCGTTCTTGTTTATAGGCAAACACATAGTTTTCTCTCTCGCTCTTGTTTATAGGCAAACACATAGTTTTCTCTCTCGCTCTTGTTTATAGGCAAACACAGTTTTCTCTCTCGCTCTTGTTTATAGGCAAACACATAGTTTTCTCTCTCGCTCTATTTTATAGTCAAACACTCATAGTTTTCTCAGTAGTAGTAGTAGTACCGCTAACAATGCTCCCACAGGGATTGCATTAGAACTTTTCATCTTGCCGATGTTTTCGGTCCTTGGAAGATTCCTGTGGGGCCTTCCTCCTATCTCTTGTATTCAGGGAGGGTGGAGAGTGGTGTTTGCGTTGTGTTGTATCTTCCTGTCTGGCCGTGTTATTATGCGTGTTATTGTGTTGTGTGTGTGTGGTTTTTTTTTTTTTCCTCCTCAGGTTCTTTTTAAAGCCGCCATGTGTGTGTTGATGTGTGTACCGCGTGCACTAGACATAGTTTTCTCAGAGTTATCGCTCTATTTTATAGTCAAACACTCATAGTTTTCTCAGAGTTATCGCTCTATTTTATAGTCACTCATAGTTTTCTCAGTTATCGCTCTATTTTATAGTCAAACACTCATAGTTTTCTCAGAGTTATCGCTCTAGCTTATAGTCAAACACACATCGTTTTCTCAGAGTTATCGCTCTAGTCTATAGGCAAACACAGATCGATTTCTCAGAGTTATCGCTACTGTTAAAGTGCGAGTGCATGACGATACTTTTAGCCCTTCCCGTCTGGCCACATTTGTTCACCGAGTTAGTGACACTATAGTGTGAGGAAATTTCAGCTCTGAAAGCAGCAAGGATCTTTATCAAATTTGCCCACCTCGTCAGGTGCCGTCTGCCTTATTACATGTGACGGCCACAACTCTCATCGTTTGCCACATTTGTGTCTGCGTGACGTGCAGCCGTCACCATCACAAGATGGCTGTCAAGGGTCGCGACTCAGAACGAGGCTCTGGGATTAAAAGCGAGGGTCATTCGTGTAAGCAACTCACCCCAGCTCCTATTATTCATTCACTCAAGACCTTTTTGTTGTTGCTGTTGTGTTATTATTTTTTTCTATTTTACTTTTGCTAATTTGAAGGCTGGCGCACATTTCAACTTCACGTCGGGCTTAACTTTTGTGTGAAAAGCGAAGTGAAGGATTAAGGAGCCGCCATGCTGTAAAGAAAAGCAATTAACAAGTATAAACAAACTTTACAAGTTTTGTGTTCATTTTTTTGGTGTCTTCTCTCTCTGCTCAGAAAACGTAACTTCGTGCGTCTTTACTCAAAACGCTCATCATGTCACGCTATGTGTATCTGATCACACTGCCCAAGTCATGTCACGCTATGTGTATCTGATCACATTGCCCAAGTCATGTCACGCTTTGTGTATCTGATCACATTGCCCAAGTCATGTCACGAAGTCATATCACCATATCTTCTCAAATTTCTCCATTCATGTTACGCTACGTATATCTTCTCATATTACTCCAGTCATGTCACGCACTGTATATCTTCTCTTCATTCTCTAGACATGTCACGCTACGTATATCTTATACCACTTAAGCAAGTCACGATTATCTTTTGCCACTTAAGGCTTGTCACAGTGATAATATCTTCTCACAACAAATGAAATGCCTTGTCACGCTATTCTCAAACCATTGAAATGGCCGTGTCACGCTATTTGTTTCTTCTCAAACACCATTTGAAATGGCCGTGTCACGCTATTTGTTTCTTCTCACACCATTGAATTGGCCTTATCTTACTATTCTTTCCGTACCACACCATTAACATGACCTTGACATTTGGACTGACTTGTAACCAATCGCCGAGACTTTCGTGCTCCGACTTGTTGGAAAACACTGCAAATTTTTATAAATGGTAAATTTTATAATTTTTTATAAACTCTGCAAGAGAAGCAAAAGTTGGTAAAGCAATGAATCAGACTCAGTGAGCTAAATATATATTTGGCAAAAAGACGCGAAATTAAAAGAAACAGTGCCGTTATTATTGTAGATCAACTGTCGAAGTACGTAATGTTTTGCTATGGAGAGAAAGTTGAATGAATGAAATTTAATTTTATCTTCTCTGTTAGTGGATCCTGGACGAGAGATTTCATAGAAAGACGAGACATTTTATAGAATGATCAATCAGACGAGACATTTTACTGAATGATCAATCAGACGAGACATTTTATAGAATGATCAATCAGACGAGACATTTTACTGAATGATCAATCAGATGAAACATTTTATAGAATGATCAATCAGACGAGACATTTTACTGAATGATCAATCAGACGAGACATTTTATAGAATGATCAATCAGACGAGACATTTTACTGAATGATCAATCAGATGAGACATTTTATAGAATGATCAATCAGACGAGACATTTTACTGAATGATCAATCAGACGAGACATTTTATAGAATGATCAATCAGACGAGACATTTTATAGAATGATCAATCAGACGAGACATTTTACTGAATGATCAATCAGACGAGACATTTTACTGAATGATCAATCAGACGAGACATTTTACTGAATGATCAATCAGACAAGACATTTTACTGAAAGATGAGACATTTTACTGAATGATCAATCAGATGAGACATTTTATAGAAAGATGAGACATTTTACTGAATGATCAATCAAATGAACCGTTTTTGGAAAGATGAAGCAGTTTGTTGAACGATTTTATAGACATAAGACGCATTTCCGGCAATTTATTAAAAAATGAGGCATTATTTAATAGAAAGAAGAAGTAGTTTATAGAAAAATGAGGCATTATTTAATAGAAAGAAGAAGTAGTTTATAGAAAAATGAGGCATTATTTAATAGAAAGAAGAAGTAGTTTATAGAAAAATGAGGCATTATTTAATAGAAAGAAGAAGTAGTTTATAGAAAAATGAGGCATTATTTAATAGAAAGAAGAAGTAGTTTATAGAAAAATGAGGCATTATTTAATAGAAAGAAGAAGTAGTTTATAGAAAGATGAGGCATTATTTAATAGAAAGAAGAAGTAGTTTATAGAAAAATGAGGCATTATTTAATAGAAAGAAGAAGTAGCTTATAGAAAGATGAGGCATTATTTAATAGAAAGAAGAAGTAGTTTATAGAAAGATGAGGCATTATTTAATAGAAAGAAGAAGTAGTTTATAGAAAAATGAGGCATTATTTAATAGAAAGTAGAAGTAGTTTATAGAAAAATGAGGCATTTAATAGAAAAGAAATTAGCCGTATATATAATTCATATAGTCTAAGCATAAATTGTTTGTTGTTGTTGTTACAACAAGAGTTCTGGGTAGCAGAAAAAATCAGTTACATTAAAATGTTGCAATAATAAGTATTGCAACAATTTGCTTTCAAATATAGTAAAAATGCTTTTTCATGGGTTGCGGTAACACCCTTTTCAAATGTTGCAATCAGACGACATTCAAATGTAATCAGACGATATTCAGATAATGCAATAAGACGACATTCAAATAATGCAATAAGACGACATTCAAATAATGCAATAAGAAGACATTCAATGCAATAAGACGACATTCAATGCAATCAGACGACATTCAAATAATGCAATAAGACGACATTCAAATGTAATCAGACGATATTCAAATAATGCAATAAGACGATATTCAATGCAATAAGACGATATTCAAATAATGCAATAAGACGATATTCAATGCAATAAGACGACATTCAAATAATGCAATAAGACGATATTCAAATAATGCAATAAGACGACATTCAAATAATGCAATAAGACGACATTCAAATAATGCAATAAGACGACATTCAAATAATGCAATAAGACGATATTCAAATAATGCAATAAGACGATATTCAAATGGTGGAATAATACCCTTTTCAAATATTGCAATAAAATGATGTTCAAATAGTGTAATAACACCCTTTTCAAATGTTGCAGTAAGACGATAATAATAAAATGCAATAATACCATTTTTAAATTTTGCAAGAATATATTACTCTTTTCAAGAACAGCAATAAGACAATATTCAAAGATGCAACGCCACCATTTTAACTGTTGCAATAAGAGGACAATCAAATGACACAATAATACATTTTTGAAATGTTGCAGTAAGACCATGTTCAAATGATGTAATAATACCTTTTCCCAATGTTACCATAAGACGATATTTAAAAGATGCAATAATATCCCTCACAAATGATGTAATAAGAGGATGTTCAAATGATGCAATAATACCTTTTTCAAATGTTGCAATAATACCTTTTTTAAGTGTTGCAATAATACAAATTTCAAATTTTGCAATAAGAGGACAATCAAATGATGCAATAATACCTTTTTTAAGTGTTGCTATAATGCCTTTTTAAATAAGACAATATGATATTCAAATGATGCAATAAGACGACACGATATTCAAATGATACAATACGACACGATATTCAAACGTTAAAATAAGACATGTTCAAATGTTACAATAAGACGTTGTTCATACGTTACAATAAGACATGTTCAAATGTTACAATAAGACGATGTTCAAACGTTACAATAAGACGATGTTCAAACGTTACAATAAGACGATTTTCAAACTTTACAATAAGACGATGTTCAAACGTTACAATAAGACGATGTTCAAACGTTACAATAAGACGATGTTCAAACGTTACAATAAGACGATGTTCAAACGTTACAATAAGACGATGCTCAAACGTTACAATAAGACGATATTCAAACGTTACAATAAGACGATGTTCAAACGTTACAATAAGACGATGCTCAAACGTTACAATAAGACGATGTTCAAACATTACAATGAGACGATGTTCAAATGTTGCAATAAAACCCACATTTAAAAATGTAGCATTCAAGGAGCGAAGAATTCTTTATCGAGAGAAATATTTCCAAAGATTCAAGGATTCTGACAAGAGTTGACTCTTCACAATGATAGCATAATTTCTGTATTTACAATATCAAGGGGAAGATAGAAAAGGAAAGCAGTCATAGGACCCAATGGCTACATCACAATTGCAGGGATCATGTGACTAAATCTTTACTAGAATTGAATAACTACTGAATCAATGGACACCACTTTAAAGTAGGACAACTATACATTGTGTTTTATTGTTGTTAAAATAGTGTTGATATAAATCAATGGACACCACTTTAAAGTAGGACAACTATACTTTGTGTTTTATTGTTGAATAGTGTTGATATAAATCAATGGACACCACTTTAAAGTAGGACAACTATACATTGTGTTTTATTGTTGTTAAAATAGTGTTGATATAAATCAATGAACACCACTTTAAAGTAGGACAACTATACATTGTGTTTTATTGTTGTTAAAATAGTGTTGATATAAATCAATGGACACCACTTTAAATTAGGACAACTATACTTTGTGTTTTATTGTTGAATAGTGTTGATATAAATCAATGGACACCACTTTAAAGTAGGACAACTATACTTTGTGTTTTATTGTTGAATAGTGTTGATATAAATCAATGGACACCACTTTAAAGTAGGACAACTATACATTGTGTTTTATTGTTGTTAAAATAGTGTTGATATAAATCAATGGACACCACTTTAAAGTAGGACAACTATATATTGTGTTTTATTGTTTTTAAAATGGTGTTGATATAAATCAATGGGCACCACTTTAAAGTAGGACAACTATACATTGTGTTTTATTGTTGAATAGTGTTGATATAAAAAAATGTCTGTAATGAGACTGCTAGAGGTCGGAACTTACTTTTAGTCTACTTAGTCTAACTGTAGTTCTTTGTAGTCTTTAACGTAGAGCTTTATAGTCTTTGTAGTCTTTAACGTAGTGCTTTATAGTCTTTGTAGTCTTTAACGTAGTGTTTTATAGTGCTTTGAGGTCTTTAACGTAGTGTTTTATAGTGCTTTGTAGTCTTTAACGTAGTGTTTTATAGTGCTTTGAGGTCTTTAACGTAGTGTTTTATAGTGCTTTGTAGTCTTTAACGTAGTGTTTTATAGTGCTGTGTAGTCTTTAACGTAGTACTTTGTAGTGCTTTGTAGTCTTTAATGTGGTGCTCTGGTAATTGTTTTGTCAACAGGTTTCAAAGTCTTTCATCATCAGAACTATGGAAAAAATCTATTTACACTAAAACGTTTTAAATATTTAGCAACACTGGTAGGCTTCGGATAATGCTTACATATATAATGGATTTCAGTTTTACATATTTAGCAACACTGGTAGGCTTTGGATAATGCTTACATATATAATGGATTTCAGTTTTACATATTTAGCAACACTGGTAGGCTTTGGATAATGCTTACATATATAATGGATTTCAGTTTTACATATTTAGCAACACTGGTAGGCTTTGGATAATGCTTACATAAATAATGGATTTCAGTAGCTACCACCACCAGTATGTGCACTCTAGGTATTGATTTGGTGTGTGCTACTGGCCTGGGCTCTGTAAGACACCCCCACCCATCCACTCGGGGACGACGACTACAACAACACCAACAACAATGCCATTGGCTCACAAAATACCGAGCTGTAAGGCCAGTCATAACGGACAGCTGGTGACAATTCATCATCACTACTAGTCACTTTCCTGTCTACTTCTGTCTTTCATCATCATCAACTCTTACAACACACCGCTCGCCTAGGAACGAAATCTGCGGAAACCAAAAGTTGCTATTATCACCAAATTTAGTAGTAGAACTACCACCAGCACGCTTGAGAAAGGCCTGATTCATCAACAATTTACTTATATCTACCAATACCAGCACGTTTGAGAAAAGCCTCCTTAATCAACAATTTACTTATATCAACCAAAACCGGCAGACTTTGGTAAACTAATTTTATGTATCTACCAACACCAGTCGACTGAAAAATTCCTCTTCAGCAATACGTTTGATATATCTACACCACCACCAACATGTTTCGACAAATGGCTGCTTCACCAACATGTTTCGACAAATGGCTGCTTCACCAACATGTTTCGACAAATGGCTGCTTCACCAACATGTTTCGACAAATGGCTGCTTCACCAACATGTTTCGACAAATGGCTGCTTCACCAACATTTCGACAAATGGCTGCTTCACCAACATGTTTCGACAAATGGCTGCTTCACCAACGTTTCGACAAATGGCTGCTTCACCAACGTTTCGACAAATGGCTGCTTCACCAACAATATTTCACATCATTTGCCAGCACATGAGATATCACTTAAAGTCTGCTTCACCATATGGATTTCTTTATCTTTCAGACTTTCTACCAGACTTTGACAATTTTATTACGTCACCAGGTCTCGAATATAATCCAGTACCAGCAGACTTTGACAAAAATCGTTTATCGTCAATAAGTTTGGTATCTCCTCTAATATATGTAGATTTAGTGAAAAACCGTATTTCGATAAAATGTTTGGTATATCTTCTGAAATAAATAGACTTTTGTCAAATATCTTATTTCATCAACACTTTTGGTATATTTTCTGAAATAAGTAGACTTTTGTCAAATATCTTTTTTCATCAACACTTTTGGTATATCTTTTAACATAATTAGATGTTGGTGAAAAAATCTTATGTTTTCAACGTTCTAACATAAGTAGACTTTTTGAAAACATTCTTTCGTCAACAAGTTTGGTATATCTTCTAACATCTATCTTCTAACCAGACTTTGGTATATCTTCTAACATAACCAGACTTTGGTAAAAATCTTATTTGTCAACACGTTTGGTATATCATCTAATGTAAGTAGACTTAAGTAAAAGGAAACTCCACCAAGTGGTTGGTAAATTTATACCAGCCCCCTTTCCGGCACCAGACTCCTGTAAGAGCACCAATAAGAGCCCCATTACTAGCCCCAGTAGAATATTTTAAGAGCACCAATAAGAACCCCAGTACTAGAACCAGTAGACTATTTTAAAAGCACCAAATAAGAGCTCCAGTACTAGAACCAGTAGACTATTTTAAGAGCACCAGTAGAATACATTAAGAGTACCAATAGGAGCCACATTAACAGCACCAGTAGACTACATTAAGAGCATGAATAAGAGCCCCAATACTAGCACCAGTGGGCACCATTCAAAATATCAATAAGAGCCCCACTACTAACACAAGTTGGCTACTTTAAGAATACCATTAAGAGCCCCAATACTAGCACCAGTAAAGATATTAAGAGCACCAATAAGAATCATTACTAGCACCAGAAGACTACTTTGAAACCACCAAAATCAGCCCCAATACTAGCACCAGTAAACTACAACAGATTGCTTTGAAAGCACCTAATGCAATCCTCCTATTAGCACTAATAGACTATTTTGATAGAATTATAACAGCCCTCCTATTAGCACTAATAGACTACTTTGATAGAACCTATAACAGCCCCAATACTAACACCAGTAGACTACTTTGATAGAACCTATAACAGCCCCAATACTAGCACCAGTAAACTACAACAGACTACTCTAAAAGCACCTGAAACGGTCTCAATCCTCGCAACAATAAACTACAACAAACTACTTTGAAAGCACCTATATAACAGACCCAATATTAGACTGCTTTGGCAGCAACTACACCTTTCGTCTTGTCAGAATAAATTTCTCTAATTTCTCTAATTCTCAGACAACACATGTCTAAATTCCATTCCAAACTCATGTGGCTACATAAAATTGCGTGTTTAGCTACATATAACAACACTTTGCTCGTAACAATGCAATGTAACAATACTATGCTTGTAACGACACTATGACCCTAACAATAGCATGAATTGTAACATTACTATGATTGTAACGATACTATGACTGTAACATTACTATGATTGTAACAATATGACTGTAACAGTAGCATGTATTATTGGAAAGTACTATTGTCAATATACTGTTACCACACAGCGTTACAGTTGTCTGAACATCATTGCATAATGGACGTCGTACAAAATTTTAATTGTCTTTATTTTTAATTACTGAGTGTTTCGTTCGTTTTCTGTACGGATTATCTATTCTAGATTGTATGTCTATAAAATAATTTTCTCAAATAGTGCACTTGAATGAGAGCAGAGAAGTCATTCACTGCCCAGGTCACTACAGTACATGTGTACTATACGAACTTTTAAACACAATTCATTTTTTAATTTATCGACTTTTTCTTCACCTAGACTCGCCAAATATATTTCGGACGGTTTTCAAACATTATGACTCTTCGGACTGGGACTTTTAGTGTCACGTAGAAAACGTGACCATTATAAAACACGACTAGAATACGTGACTTAATTACAAAAGGTGGAATAAGTTGGAAGTTTCCGTGTTAACGACAACACTGCTCTTTTAATTACACCCTCCACCCTTACCCCCCGCCACCATTATCGCTCATTAAAATTTTTTTCTCTCAAGGCAGACTCGGAGATTTATTGGCGCGGCATGTACGAACGCATGTTAATACACGTATATATTCTGGGAGGACGGTCAAATTACATCGTTACTTTATACCGGCACAAAAATGTCAGTAATATTTTTTGTTGAGTAAGATAAAAGGCAAAAGAGTTATGTAGATGTGACAGTTTATTAGGATTTTTATTTTTGCAAGTCATATTCTCAAAGTCATGTTTGTAATTCATGCTGGGAAAATCATAGTTCATAAGTCATAGTCTGTACGCCATAGTGTCAAAGTCATACTCTGTCATAAGTCAAATTATGTACGTTATACAATGAACGTCAAACTGCATAAGTCATATTCTGTATGTCACACTGTGAAAATCACAGTGCATAAGTCATAATATGTACGTCACACAGTAGAAGTTAATGCACAATCTATTTGACATACAGTGGAAGTCATACTACATAATTCTTAATCTGTTACTGCACAATTCTTAATCTATTCGACATATAGTGAAAGTCATTCTACATAAATCTTAATCTGTACGTTATACAGTGAAAGTTATTCTGCACAATTCTTAATCTGTACGTTACACAGTGAGAGTTGTTCTGCACAATTCTTAATCTGTACGCTATACAGTGAGAGTCATTCTTCACAATTCTTAATCTGTACGTTATACAGTGAGAGTCATTCTGCACAATTCTTAATCTGTACGTTATACAGTGTGAGTCATTCTGCACAATTCTTAATCTGTACGTTATATAGTGAGTCACTCTGCACAATTCTTAATCTGTACGCTATACAGTGAGAGTCATTTTGCACAATTCTTAATCTGTACGTTATACAGTGAGTCATTCTGCACAATTCTTAATCTGTACGCTATACAGTGAGTCATTCTGCACAATTCTTAATCTGTACGTTATACAGTGTGAGTCACTCTGCACAATTCTTAATCTGTACGTTATACAATGAGAGTCACTCTGCACAATTCTTAATCTGTACGTTACACAGTGAGAGTCATTTTGCACAATTCCTAAACTGTTCATTCTACAGTGAATGACATCGTGTGATAGTCCTACTACATAATTTATAATGTGTAATGCTGTGAAGTCATACAGTACAAATCATACTGTCAAAATCAAAGTGTGACAATCTATACTGCATAATTCACACTCTGTGTCACATAATGGCTTACTTACCCAACATCCACCCCTCCTCTAGAAATAGACTACTTGTATATATATATATATATAAGCCTGCCTCTTATGTGGGGGAGGGGGTGTTGGTTTCAGTTGAGTGTGGATCAGGTATCCTGTCTGCTTCTTTGGTTGTATTTTAAATTTAAACTAAATTTTAAATATATATATATATATATGCCAACAACAATCACTTCTTCTCACAAGAACAAATACAACCATAGAATTTTAAAGAACTTATCTTATATATATAAACAGTCCTAAAATATATCTATGACCAATCCTAAAATATAACTATGACCAGTCCTAAAATATAACTATGACCAGTCCTAAAATATAACTATGACCAGTCCTAAAATATAACTATGACCAGTCCTAATATATATATATATAACGAGTTCTACAACGTATATATGACCAGACCTACAAAATATCTGTGACCAGACCTACAAAATATCTGTGACCAGATCTACAAAATATCTGTGACCAGACCTACAAAATATCTGTGACCAGACCTACAAAATATCTGTGACCAGACCTACAAAATATCTGTGACCAGACCTAAAAAAATTATCTGTAAACAGATATACGAAATATCTTTACGACCACTCTTACAAAATACCTATGACTTCTCCCATAAAGAAACTATGACTTCTTCTACTAAATATCTATGACCAGTCTTACGTTGCACTATGACCAGTCCCAATGTGTGTTATTCGGGAGTCCACAACAATCTTAATATCGTTAAGTTTCGTACCTATATATGTCATGTGCGTGTGTTTGTTTGTTTGGCAGTGTGTTTCAGAAAGAAGTAGGCCCTATACATACTAGTTAATGTGATGGCAATGTACTAATGCAGGAATGAATTTTAAATATCTATCTTCGACGTCAGAACGTCTTTTGAAATTCGTGTACAACTATACTTTGTTATAGAGTTTGATACTAAATTACTTTCTTTTAGATGTTTGTACAAATATATTAGTTTAAGAAACGACTACAACTATACATTTTTATACTAAGTTACTTTCTTTTAGATGTTTGTACAAAGATCACCAAGAATAGTTTGAGATATTAGAAAGAAAGAAAGAAAGAAAGAAAGAAAGAAAGAAAGAAAGAAAGAAAGAAAGAAAGAAAGAAAGAAAGAAAGAAAGAAAGAAAGAAAGAAAGAAAGAAAGAAAGAAAGAAAATTACAGACAGGAACGGACATGAAAATGAAAGGCAACAACCGGAAGTGACGTGAAAACCTACTTAAGAGACAGTGCTAAAGTGCTGCCGTCTGAGAAACGCTAAATTGCTCTTTTCAAAGGATTTATCACGAACAGTAACTCATTTCTTGTCCGGGTTCATCATTTCCCTGCTTTTAAGTCTATCACATTTCACTTTAAAATTAAATTTTAATTTGTATTTAAATTTCAGAAAACACAGAATTATTTGTCAGAAACTTTTTTAACTGCCGCTCCAGACTTACACTCTCATTTGGGAACGTCGTTTACCTGACGATGACATTTATTGGACGTTAAAATGGGGCACAACTCCAGACAGTGTCAGGAAACAGATGGACCAAACGGAGTGGGAGTGGGGATGGGGGGAAGGACATGCAGATGATCCGTTTGGTTAATGTTTCTTACGAGTATGAACTGTTTCATCATTTGTTCACTTTTTTCTCTCCCCTTACCACCCTGTCACTGTTTAAAAGTTGTCAGTCTTTCCTAACGGTTTATTTTTATTGGTTTGTTTTTCCGTGTTATTGTTTGTTATTTTGTTTTTCCTTGTTATTGTTTGTTACTTTGTTTTTCCTTGTTATTGTTTGTTATTTTGTTTTTCCTTGTTATTGTTTGTTACTTTGTTTTTCCTTGTTATTGTTTGTTATTTTGTTTTTCCTTGTTATTGTTTGTTACTTTGTTTTTCCTTGTTATTGTTTGTTACTTTGTTTTTCCTTGTTATTGTTTGTTATTTTGTTTTTCCTTGTTATTGTTTGTTACTTTGTTTTTCCTTGTTATTGTCTGTTAGTTTGGCTTTCCTTTTCTTTGTTTATTAATTTGTCTTGTCATTGTTTATCATTGGTTTGTTAGTTTGGCTTTCCTAGTTATTGTTCTTAATTGTTTGTTACTTTGGTTGCCCTTGTTATTGTTTTTCATTGTTTGTTTGTCTTCCCTTCTCATTATTCATTAGTTTGGCTTTTTTGTTATTGTTTTTCATTGTTTGTTTGTCTTCCCTTCTCATTGTTCATTAGTTTGGCTTTTTTTTTGTTATTGTTCTTCATTGTTTGTTTGTCTTTGCTGGTCATTGCTTTTCATTAGTTCGTAAATATACTGTTCTAAGATTGTCATTTTTTTTTGGCCTGTTATTACTATTCTAAAACTGTCAAGTTGTTTTTGTTCGCAGTTACTTCTCATTGGATATTACTCGGTTAGCAGCTACTTTAGTGTATTTTAGTGTGCCTTTGCTTTTAGTTACTTTTCGCTGCCTTTCCTTGCTTGTAACTACTTTTACTGTGTTTGTTTGTAACTACTTTTACTGTGTTTGTCATTGTTTGTAACTACTTTTACTATGTTTGTCATTGTTTGTAACTACTTTGACTGTGTTCTTCATTGTTTGTAACTACTTTATACTTCGTCTGTCATTGCTTGTAACTACTGTTCACTATGTGTCAGTTTCTTTATGATTTTAATTAATTTTCATTGGTTGCCAGTTTGCTTCCATTACTGTTCGAAGGCTGTTAGGTTGTTTTTTTTATTTCCATTACTGTTCAAAGGTTGTTAGTCTTTGCTTGTCGTTATTGTTCGAAGGCTGTAAGTTTTTTTAATTTCCGTTACTCTACAAAGACTGTTAATCTTTAATCATAACTTTCCAAAGGTTAGTTTTTTTCTTGCCATTACTTTTCCATGGCTGTTGGTCTTTGCTTGCCGTTACTGTTCAAAGATTGGTAATCTTCGCTTGCCATTACTTTTCCATGGCTCTTGGTCTTTGCTTGCCATTACTGTTCAAAGATTGTTAATCTTCGCTTGCCATTACTTTTCCATGGCTCTTGGTCTTTGCGTGCCATTACTGTTCAAAGATTGTTAATCTTCGCTTGCCATTACTTTTCCAAGGCTATTGGTCTTTCATTGCCATTACTGTTCAAATGCTGTTAGTCATTGCTTGCCATTACTATTCAAAGCTTGTTGGTCTTTGCTTACCATTACTGTTCAAAGGCTGTTGGTCATTTGCTTTGTTAGTCTTTGATTTCCGTTACTGTTGGAGCTGGGTGTGATCTTTATAGAATGAGATCTCACTGTCTTGTCCCTCCTTGTTAGAGTTATTTTTAGAATACCATGCTAAGCATCTAGATAGCACCTATTCGATGATCATTGTCACCTATTTGTTTTCTGTTTCCAAAGACTTGCAGACTATAGTTTTCATGCGGTTCCAGTACAGTGAAGTCGTAAGCAGTGATTCATACATTTATAATGTAACTGAGACACGGCCTTTGTTAACACGAAAATCAGCCTTTGGACATAATAAGTTCGTCTACTCTCAACTAAATTATTGATGTCTCTGAATTCAAGAAATTTATAGTGTAACAGACACGGCCTTTGTTAACACGAAAATCAGCCTTTGGACATAATACGTTCGTCTACTCTCAACTAAATTATTGATGTCTCTGAATTCAAGAAAACCACGATTTCTGGCCACAAGGAAATCACAAACTTTGATCAACTGAGAACGAGGTTGATCTCAAGCTACAACAAGCCATGACCTCAAGCCACAACAAGCCACGAGGGCATGACCTCAAGCCACAACAAGCCATGACCTCTTGCTGCAGGACAATCACAGCCTCTGATCACAAGAATACCACAGAGTCGGGTCTCAAGAAATCACAATTTCTGACTACAAAGAAACTAATACCTTAGGACCACCCAAAACCTAAACCTCTAACTGCAAGGAAGCTAAGACCTTAGGACAACCAAAACCCCAATCTCTAACTGCAAGGAAGCTAAGACCTTAGGACACCCAAAACTCCAGTCTCTAACTGCAAGGAAGCTAAGATCTTAGGACCACCCAAAACCCAAATCTCTAACTGCAAGGAAGCTAAGACCTTAGGACCACCCAAAACTCAAACTCTGACTGCGAAGAAACTAAGAGCTTAGGACCACCCAAAATCCCAATCTCTGACCTTTTAAAAGCTAAGTCTCTGGTCCCAAGAAACCATTCTCTCTTCCCACTGTGAAAGCAAACTCTTTGGCCATAGAAACCCAGTCTCCGGCTATAGAAACCCAATCTCTGGCTACAAAGAAACTACAGGCTTAGAGCACCAGAGGGAAATTATAGTCTCTGGCCCCACGAAAACTAGATCTGTTTAGTCACAAGGCAACCAGATCTCTGGCCACACAGAAGCCAATCCATTTAGTTACAGGATAACCATGGCCGCTGTCTACACAAAAATCAAGTCAGTTAAGTCACAAACACAAAACGGATTCTGGTTATACAGAAACCAGATCCATTTAGTCACAGAATAACCACGGTCTCTGTCTATACTGTCTTAACAGGTCTGTTAAGTCACAAAACAATAACTGTCTCTGGTCACACAGAAGCCAGATCTGTTTAATTACATTACAACCACGGCCTCTGGCCAGACGGAAACAATCATCTGGCTCCAGTTTTAACTGTTCCCATAAAAACTGTAAAATGCTTGATCTACCGCATGATGTGGCAGAGAGTTGTTTCCTCATTAAATCAAGCGCCAAGCGTGCAAGCGATTAACATATCCACCTAGCTCCTAATCCTCGTCAGTGGGGGGACAGTTTCCTCAGAGCGACTACGACAGCCTAAGCCATGAGTTGGTTGACAGCCGAGAAAGTATAGCTAGCCCGTTCTATACCACAAGCATAATTATGTCCCTTGAAACGTAAAAACTTGTTAGTTCTAAATTATCTCACGTAAATGCCTGCCTTTCATTATATCAGCTTCCTCAAGATTTATTCGCAAGCTTCTAATGAATGGCAGCCTTCAGGGGCCTTTTTTGTACATTATATATTTTTTCTCCATTGTCATTTAAAGTCAGTCGTTTATACGGAAGTCTAACGCAGGCGAGCAGTGTGTGTGTGCGCGAATGTGTATAATTATGATTAAGTTAGTGTGCATGTGAATGAGTATGTCTGTTTGCATGAGTGTTTATGTGTACACTCGGGAGTATTAATAGGTGTATAGCTGTATTTCACTGTTTTAGTGTGTATGTGAGAGAGAGAGAGAGAGCTGAAAAGTTTAAAATTTAAGATGAAACTTATGATTACTGTGGTTGATTTTCTTTTTATAAATTATACAATTCACTGTTTCAAGTCTGTTACGATCGCTTTTTTCCGTTGCATGTTTTTAACATCTACTATGACAGTTGGTGGTTTGTTATGATTTTTGCTTTTGCTACATTTTGCTACATTATAATTGCCGTGATTATTTCATATGTTAAAATTGATTTGATAGTTTATTATCTAAGTTCTGACTTGGCAGTATGTCTAAGTACGATGTAAGGACTAAACAAACCCCCGTTCGCAGTCAGTGTATTATATTTATCACTTGAGATCACAGACCAACAGAAGGGACCACAGGCCAGAATAGTTGTATTTCAGTTTTACATTTTAATAATTGTGTATTGTATTCATTTTTATATATTAATAATTATTTGTATTGTATTCATTTTTATATATTAATAATTATTTGTATTGTATTCATTTTATATTTTAATAATTATTTGTATTGTATTCATTTTTATATTTTAATAATTATTTGTATTGAATTCATTTTATATTTTAATAATTATTTGTATTGTATTCATTTTTATATTTTAATAATTATTTGTATTGTATTCATTTTATATTTTAATAATTATTTGTATTGAATTTATTTGGTTTTAGCGGAAAATCGATTTCTTAGCGTTATTGCGGGCAGTGGCTTTGTACTCTGCTGGCAGAGTAAGAGTGTGAGAGTGTTATAAAGTTATGTGTGAGAGTGTTATAATGTTATATGTGAGAGAGTGTTATAATGTTATATGTGAGAGTGTTATAATGTTATATGTGTGAGAGTGTTATAATGTTATATGTGAGAGTGTTATAATGTTATATGTGTGAGAGTGTTATAATGTTATATATGAGAGTGTTATAATGTTATATGTGAGAGTGTTATAATGTTATATATGTGAGAGAGAGTGTTATAATGTTATATATGAGAGTGTTATAATGTTATATATGAGAGTGTTATAATGTTATATATGTTAGAGAGAGTGTTATAATGTTATATATGAGAGTGTTATAATGTTATATATGTTAGAGAGAGTGTTATAATGTTATATGTGTTAGAGAGAGTGTTATAATGTTATATATGTTAGAGAGAGTGTTATAATGTTATATGTGTTAGAGAGAGTGTTATAATGTTATATGTGAGAGTGTTATAATGTTATATGTGAGAGTGTTATAATGTTATATGTGTGAGAGTGTTATAATGTTATATGTGAGAGTGTTATAATGTTATATGTGTGAGAGTGTTATAATGTTATATGTGTGAGAGTGTTATAATGTTATATGTGTGAGAGTGTTATAATGTTATATGTGTGAGAGTGTTATAAAGTTATATGTGTGAGAGTGTTATAATGTATATATGTTAGAGAGAGTGTTATAATGTTATATATGAGAGTGTTATAATGTTATATATGATAGTGTTATATGTTATTTGTGAGTGTGTTATAATATTATATTTGAGCGTGTTATAATGTTGTATGTGATTAAGTGTTATAATATTATGTGAGAGTGTTATAATGTTAAATGTGAGAGTCTTGTAAAATTATATATGGGAGAGTGTTATATTTTTATATGTGAGAGTCTTCATAATGTTATTTATGAGTGTTATAGTGTTATATGCGGGAGAGTTGTATAATGCTATATGTGAGAAAGTGCTATAATGTTATATGTAAGACAGCGTTATAATGTTATATGTAAGACAGCGTTATAATGTTATATGTAAGACAGCGTTATAATGTTATATGTAAGACAGCGTTATAATGTTATATTGGAGAGAGTTGCTGAACAAAGTCACTTCCGCTACCCATCACAAAAGATAAGCAAAACCACTTCCTCCATTTCCATAAAAAAAATTATAATCCCTAGCTAAGCAGTCACTTTCGCTATCCATCACAAAAGATAGTTCTTGGCTAAGCAAATCACTTCCACTACCCATCACAAAAGATAGTCCCTGACTATACAAAACCCACTTCCACCATGCGTCACTAAACTGAAACATATGTAGTGAGACAATAGTTTATGTGCATTGAGACATTAGTGTGTTAGTGTGTATCGACATATTAGTTTACTCCGCACTGAGACATTAGTTTACTCCGCACTGAGGCATTAGTTTACTCCGCACTGAGACATTAGTTTACTCTGCACTGAGACATTAGTTTACTCTGCACTGAGACATTAGTTTACTCTGCACTGAGACATTAGTTTACTCTGCACTGAGGCATTAGTTTACTCTGCAATGAGGCATTGGTTTATTATGTAGTGAGACATACAGATACTATATTTCTCTACAAGCTCTTTGACACCACACATACATACACCATTTACACTGACCTGACATATGTCTACAAGCTCTTTACACCACACATACATAAACCATGTACACTGACATGACATATGTCTACAAGCTCTTTGACACGGCGCACAACGACACTACACTTCTCCATAAACTCTGACAACACGTGCACTGACATGACACTTCTCTACAAGCTCTTTGTCGCTATATAATCTGGGGTGACGCTGTAATGGTGTATTACACCAAATATGTATAAGTTAATGATATAAAACACATGCATGTACAAGTGACTGTAACTGTTACCAGAAATACTGGTACGTTAATTTGACTCAAGGCCGCCACTCAGTCAATAGACTGAGCAATAGATTTTTTAAATAGATATTGTAGCAGAGTAAATGTTGCAATAAGCGGGAAACATAGACCTGCAGTGAACAAGTGACCTTTCACTTGCACTTTCCAGTTTAAAATTGGAGTTTCAACTTTCCAGTTTCCGGATACCTTTCACGTGTTCACTGGTTAGAAACGTGAACGACCGGGAAAGCTTAAGTGTAAGCTGTATATGCTGGATACACGAGAATTGCGGTACATTGAAACTAACAGAATTGCTGTACATTGAAACTAACAGAATTGCTGTACATTGAAACTAACAGAATTGCTGTACATTGAAACTAACAGAATTGCGGTACATTGAAACTAACAGAATTGCTGTAATCATCATGTTCTGCTTGAAGGAACTGACAGTGAGGAGAGCGCTAAGTTCGCTCGAGAATATATAGTAGGTCAGTGGTTTCCACGCGTATGGTGGGAGACACGTGTTAAAGGACATTGTGACACGTGTTAAAGGACATTGTGACACATGTTAAAGGACATTGTGACACGTGTTAAAGGACATTGTGACACGTGTTAAAGGACATTGTGACACATGTTAAAGGATATTGTGACCCGTGTTAAAGGACATTGTGACACATGTTAAAGGACATTGTGACACATGTTAAAGGACATTGTGACACATGTTAAAGGACATTGTGACCCGTGTTAAAGGACATTGTGACACATGTTAAAGGACACTGTGACACATGTTAAAGGACATTGTGACATTGTGACAATTCTACATCACTCATGTACATGCCACCAAATCTATTAGGTGTGTGACATTCAGACAGTTATTTCAGCCATCTTGAGTGTTTGATAAATGTGAGAAGAGGCCAGACTCTGATAGTCATTTCAGGCTTTCTTGAATGTTTGATGAATGTGAGAAGAGGCCAAACTGAGGCCCATAGTTATTACAGCCCTCTTAAGATTTTGATGAATGTGAGAATAGGCCAGACTGAGTCCATAGTTAGTAAGAACATTCTTGAGGTGTTGAGTGATTGATTAGGCCAAAACGATTACACATAAAGATACGCATCAACGATTGAGAAATTCAATACTTTTCACTCTGCAGTACATTTTTTAAAAACAGGTATATTAATAAAACTGTTCATTTTACATATCATGATTTTAAAAGTGTTATATCACCTCTTATTCATCCATTCATCTGCCTAATTATCTCTTAATTAGTAAACTTATTGTTTAACACAAATACTCATGCAATTTAACATGTTAATGTTGACGTCATCGACTGTGCTTGTTATCAGCTAAATGTCTTGACGTCATCAACTGTGCTTGTTATCAGCTAAATGTCTTGACGTCATCGACTGTGCTTGTTATCAGCTAAATGTCTTGACGTCATCGACTGTGCTTGTTATCAGCTAAATGTCTTAAGGAAAGAGAGGAATCCTCTGGATAAGCTTTTTTATCTTTTGTCTGGATTTAGGACGAGGTCAGTAAGATTAATTGTCATTTCATTATAACTAAATCCAGAAGGATATCCAAACAACATGAGAGTAATCCTGTAAGACAAGTCAATCTGTCGACATTTCTCCTGCGTTCAGTACATAAGAGCAATACTATAAGACACGTCAATCTGTCGACATTTTCCTGCGTTCAATACATAAGAGCAATACTAAACGCTGTAACTATTGTATGACGTTTAAGGCAGACTTACAATCGGACGATCACACTGAACTGACCAAATTGATCCATCCTTGTATTTTCTCGTTTCTTGACAGCAGTTCTATTAAACTGATCGTCATGATATTAGGACTAGAAAAATGAGTATTCACATGAATAAATTGTTTTCTTTAATTCTCTAAAAGTACGTGTCACGTTTCTCTTCTATCACATTCATTGTCTGTTAGCTCCTATTGGTTTTAACTTTAAAACTTTTCTGTATTTTCATTCGTGTATTCACTATCATCTTGCTCTGCTCTTTGAATTAATTCTGTAGGTTATATTGTATAACTCTACAATTCCACCTGACTGATAAAAGTGTAATATCAATCCTTTATGTCAAAGACTGACTGTAATGGTAACTGTTTAGCATCAGTTCATTAGATCATTACGAATGACTAAAGCTTAAATTGTAAAGATTAATAATTCACTATATTAGTCCATGATGTTAAAGTTTGACTGTACTTCAGAATGCAAATAGCTGACTAGCATTAGGTTGTTATCGACAAAACATAAAACTGATTAAACAAATCTAATCGAGAGTAGTCTGGCTTTGTTACACTGAAAACAAACATTAATTAAACAAATGTATATGGCTTCATTACACTGAAAACAACCATTAAATGGACTAAACAAATGTATACAAGAGTAGTCTGGCTTCATTACACTGAAAACAACCATTAAATGGACTAAACAAATGCGCATGAGAGTAGTCTCGCTTTGCTCGTTCCACCAGAAGGCGCTACACTTTCCAAATCCAGGTTAAAGCGCCTCGAGAGAATTTGTACAAGCATATTCACTTAAAAGGGTGTGACACTTGAGAAGTGAGCCGATCTGGGTCGTTAATTATGACAACACTGTTTCGCCGCTTGAGTGATTAGGAAGCTGGTCCGAAGCCTGGCCAATCAAAGGCGCCAGTCAGAAAGGAAATCGTCACGGTCGCAGTGTTAGTTCTGCACGGTTTTTGGTCGGGAAGTCTTTCCTTCAGTTTAGATTCTCAGCACAAGTTTGTTTTAGTAAAGATCTCAGGCCGTTATTCATTCTGAATCACAAGTTTGTTTTAGTGAAGTCTTCTTGCCGTTATTCATTTCTGAATCACAAGTTTATTTTAGTAAAGAGTTCAGGCCATTATTCACTATTTATTCTGAATCATAAAGTCTTCAGGTCAATATCAAGTCACAAGTTTGTTTTAGTTGTGTTCAAGCCATTATTCATTATTTTTCCGAGGCACAAGTTTGTTTTAGTGTTCAGGCCATTATTCATTATTTTTCAGAGGCACAAGTTTGTTTTAGTGTTCAGGCCATTATTCATTATTTTTCAGAGGCACAAGTTTGTTTTAGTGTTCAGGCCATTATTCATTTTTTATTCCGAGGAACATGGAATTTTTTCGGTTACTGCAAGCAAATCCACTCATCTAGAACCGAATTGCAGATTGAAGCTCTGATAGGTGTAATTATTTTAATTTAATTTTGTATGGTAACTGACTAGCCTTAAGATGTTTATATTCAAGAGATGATGGTCGACATGGTGATGGTAACTTTTTAGCGGTAACGTAAACAGTAGTAATCAGGCCTTGCCCTACTGGTTATAATAAAAGTCCTAAATACAACGTGGTTTAGCGGTAACGTAAACAGTAGCAATCAGTCCTTGCCCTAAAAGTCCTAAATACAACGTGGTTTAGCGGTAACGTAAACAGTAGTAATCATCCTTGCCCTAAAAGTCCTGAATACAACGTGGTTTATCGGTAACGTAAACAGTAGTAATCAGTCCTTGCACTAAAAGTCCTGAATACAACGTGGTTTATCGGTAACGTAAACAGTAGTAATCAGTCCTTGCCCTAAAAGTCCTGAATACAACGACATGGTGGTAACTGATTTAGCGGTAACGTAAACAGTGCTGATTGGTCTTATCAAATAGGAAAAAGTGACATCATATTATTCTTCATATTTCAAGACAAAATAATCTGCAATTTTGAAATTCAGTAAACGCGTGCAATAAATTCCACATGTAAGAGTGTGTGTACTTATGTGTCTTTTGAATCTCTTGTGTCTTTTGAGTTTCTTGTGTACTTTGTGTCATTTGTTTCTTTTGAGTCTCTTGTGTACTTTGAGTCTCTTGTGTCTTTTGTGTCTCTTGTGAACTTTATATCATTTGTGTCTCTTGAGTCTCTTGTGTCTTTTGTGTCTCTTGTGTACTTTGTGTCATACGTACACACATACACTCGTAAATACACATACGTACACCCGTAAATACACATAGGTACACGCATACACCCGTAAATACGCACACACACACACACACACACGCACACATTGCAGAGCCCTCACACCTATTTTTGTATTTGGAGATTAGTATTCTAGTATTCTAATGAGCCCTCTCACCTACCCCTTGTATTTAAAAATAGATTAGTATTCTAATGAGCCCTCTCACCTACCCCTTGTATTTAAAAATAGATTAGTATTCTAATGAGCCCTCTCACCTACCCCTTGTATTTAAAAATAGATTAGTATTCTAATGAGCCCTCTCACCTACCCCTTGTATTTAAAAATAAATTAGTATTCTAGACGTAATGTATTGTTAACAGCACTCTAAAGGACTGCTATTCTCCACTAAGCAATTATCGGATAAAAATCAGAGCTATGTTGTTATAATTATGATTAGAGATACATCAATTATTTTCATTTTAAATCTTCATAGACACAATAACTGTCATAAGTTTGCGTCAACAAAGAAAAGTTAAAGGTTTAGTTAAATTTCTTTTGTCGGTAGGAGTGGATTTTCAATCAGTCGTAAATACCTTTCATTCGTCGGTAGGAATGTGCTCCGAGTTAACACTCATGACAACCAGAGCCACGTGACAGCCTTGTGGCACTGAAAGAGTCAGCCATTTAATCATCCAGTGAGCCATTCAGTTAGCCAGCAAGTCATTCAATCAGTCAGCAAGCCAACCATTCAACCAGCCAGTATTTCAAGGAGTCATGTATTCATTCAGTGAGCCGTAATATCAGCCATTCAGTTAGCCGAATAATTCAATAAGCTAGTCTTTCAAGCAGTCAGCAAGCCAACCATTCAACCAGCCAGTATTTCAAGGAGTCATGTATTCATTCAGTGAGCCGTAATATCAGCCATTCAGTTAGCCGAATAATTCAATAAGCTAGTCTTTCAAGCAGTCAGCAAGCCAACCATTCAACCAGCCAGTATTTCAAGGAGTCATGTATTCATTCAGTGAGCCGTAATATCAGCCATTCAGTTAGCCGAATAATTCAAAAAGCTAGTCTTTCAAGCAGTCACCCACGCAGACACTCATCCGTTCAATCAGCCAATCAATGCATTAACCATTCAGTCACAAAACATGCACGCACAGTCGTTGCCGTAGTGGTGGTGGGATAGTAATGGCGGTGGTGTTTGTCGTTGAACAGTGGACTTGTGACGTATGCATTCTATGCCTGTGTGCGTGAATGTGGTTGTTTGACATTTCAAGAAGAAAAGAGTTTCCAAACAGCAATCTCGTGTCCTCCAGACCGTCCCTGGCACGAGAGATGGCCTCACACCTCGCCCGGAGACACGTCGGACACCCTAGGGTTTTCCTCCACGAATTAATATTGTAATGAGATATTTAGTAGCGCGCTCGTCAGTCCGCTCGTGAAAGCACCGCCCTTGTCCTGGCCGCGACAGGAAGATGAAAGTGAGGTGTCAGGGCGCCCCCAGGCCCAGGGGAGGCTACTGCCACCTTTTTGGAGCCATTGAGAAGCAGGCCTTATGCATGGTTTGCCAGTCGCGGTCTCAAATTTACATGGCCTGCAAGCTGGGCTGTTTATACAACTGGCCAAACATCTCGGGGAGTGTAGGCTGTCATTGCGTTATTAATACAACTATTGTGACGTCATATCGCGTGGTGACTAAAATGGCTAAAGATCTCTGCGGCTGCCAATGCGTAATTAATTTAACTATTGTGACGTCATATCGCGTGAAGATTAAACGAACAGCATTCTAAGCTATCAGTCACACATTCATTCAATCATGAAAGCATTACAAGATAAAACGATTGTGACGTCATACAGCACCGTGACTAAAATTAGTGATATTTTATTCAGTGTTGTAGTCAGTCAAACACTTATGTATTTTATTCATGACAAGATAAAATCATTTGTCTCGTGATTTGTGCGTTATCTACACCAAGCATTCCCCTGAAACATTTCTTTCATTCAATGATCAATTCCATCACATTTCATTCATTTGCTAATTCATTCCATCTTATTTATTAATTCGTTTGACACTCCATTTATTCATTCAATAAATCAGTTTATTATGGTAAAGAACATGATGGAGAAATATTGTGATGAGCGTGGTTTTTTGGGGTGTATGTGTGAATGTATGTGTACGTATGTGTGAGTATGTGTATGTATGTGTGTACGTGTATGTGTAGATATGTATGTATGTGTTTATGTATGTTTGTGTATGTATGTGTGCATACTTTCCCCTTGCGGTGACATGACGTACTTTCCCCTGGCAGTGACATGACGTACTTTCCCCTGGCAGTGACATGATGTACTTTCCCCTGGCAGTGACATGATGTACTTTCAAGGCGCTGTAAAAATCTCTAATATACACATTATACACATGCATGCATACATACATACATACACATATACACACATACATTTACACACAACTTAATATGCTCAAAGAACTTCATATCACTGCCAGGGGTAAGTACGTCATGTCACTGCCAGGGTAAAGGAGGAATTTAGTGTACTCCTCACTCTTGCAATCTCTCTTTGAAACTTTGATTTCTGTTTTTTCCGGAATGGATTTCTCTAAGAGTCACGACTGTCAGAGATAAGTGACAGCCTTGTGGCCCTAAATGAGTCAGCCAATTTCACACAGAGCCATTCAATCAGCCAATCTTTCATTCAACCAGCCAACCATTCACTTAGCCAGTATTTCAATCAGTCAGTAATTCGATGAGTTACTGAGGGGAGGGGGATAATCTCTAGAATTTTCAGAAGAGTGTATACAGGGTGGTGGGGATGGTCAATAGTCTAGAATTTTGATAAGAGTGTATGCAGGGTGGTGGGGGTGGTCAATAGTCTAGAATTTTCAGAAGAGTGTATACAGGGGTTGGTCAATAGTATCTAGAATTGTACTGTTCATCGTATTACTCCTAATGGGAAAAAAAGTATTTTATTCTTTTATATTTTCATTGATTTGAATTTAGTAAATATATCGAAATATTTTGTTAAAGTTTTTCTATTTATTTAAACTTTTCTATTTATAATATTTTATTCACACATTTATTTTTGTTAATCCTTCCTTTTCTAAACAATATCTTTCGTATAGGATCACAGATGCATTTTTCAGAAAACATTTTTTAAAGAAAAAATTTTTAGATCTTTCCATAGTTACTGTATCTAGCAGACATTTCTAACTGTTATTATTTAATTATCCATGTTGCGGTACAGATGTACTAGTTTAACATTATTTATAGAAGACTGTCTATTGATTGCTAACCATAAACCATTTACACTAGACAAATAATGTTTTTCGATACATCATCTCAAAACAACATTACGTGAGTGTACGTATTTACAGAAGATGATGACCTCTAAATAAATAGAACGTGTGTATAAAATTACTGTCACGCAACTTACTAGTTACTACTATGATGACCTCTAAATCAATAGAACGCGTGTATAAAATTACTGTCACGCAACTTACTAGTTACTACTATGATGACCTCTAAATCTATAGAACGCGTGTATAAAATTACTGTCACGCAACTTACTAGTTACTACTATGATGACCTCTGAATCAATAGAACGTGTTGTAGTAGTACTGATGACTTTGAACAATCATTATTTTCAACGACGGCTTCTACAATACGCTAAATTTAGTCTCTTAACAGTTGGCCTACATTTAATCAATCGTTTAAATGATGTTCTTTGAATCCCCAAAGAAAAAGATATTTTTTGTAACGTCGTTGTATTGTGGATGAATGATTAGTTATGTGCGGAATCGATAGAAGTTTTATGACTGATACAAGGCCATTCAATGCTCAGAAATATGTCAAAGTCTTGTGACAGATACAAGGCCCTTCAATGCTCAGAAATATGTCAGTCTTATGACTGATACAAGGCCATTCAATGCTCAGAAATATGTCAAAGTCTTATGACTGATGCAAGGCCCTTCAATGCTCAGAAATATGTCAAAGTCTTGTGACAGATACAAGGCCCTTCAATGCTCAGAAATATGTCAAAGTCTTATGACTGATGCAAGGCCATTCAATGCTCAGAAATATGTCAAAGTCTTGTGACAGATACAAGGCCCTTCAATGCTCAGAAATATGTCAAAGTCTTGTGACAGATACAAGGCCCTTCAATGCTCAGAAATATGTCAAAGTCTTGTGACAGATACAAGGCCCTTCAATGCTCAGAAATATGTCAAAGTCTTGTGACAGATACAAGGCCCTTCAATGCTCAGAAATATGTCAAAGTCTTGTGACAGATACAAGGCCATTCAATGCTCAGAAATGTCAAAGTCTTGTGACAGATACAAGGCCATTCAATGCTCAGAACTATGTCAAAGTCTTGTGACAGATACGTTTAGTGTGCTTTCAATGCTCAGAAATATTTCAAAGTCTTTGCACAGAAACAAGGCTAGCATGCATTTAATGATGAGAAATATATCAAAGTCTTGTGACAGATACAAGGCCATTCAATGCTCAGAAATATGTCAAAGTCTTGTGACAGATACGTTTGGTGTGCTTTCAATGCTCAGAAATATGTCAGTCTTTGCACAGAAACAAGGCTAATGTGCATTTAATACTCAGAAATATGTCATAGTCTTGTGACAGATACGTTTAGTGTGCTTTCAATACTCAGAAATATGTCAAATTCTTGTGACAGATACGTTTAGTGTGCATTCAATGCTTAGAAGTGTCTCAAAGTTTTTGTAAGAAACAAGGCTAGTGTACTTTCGAAGCTGACAGAAACAGAAAATGCCAACATGTTTTTTGCTTGAACATTACAGCTGAAACGCAGATGTAACTTAGAGCTTTGTTACAAAATTGCGTCTATTACTTCTGTCGTGTATTATTATTTTATATTTGAAGCTGAGATGTATCTCTCAAGTTTGACAGAAACAGCTTATCACATATCGCCATCCCAGCTCACTCACAGAACCGTTCTAGCGCCTGATAGAGACGTTTCAAAGCCAGAGTTCTCTCCCGCTGTCTTGGCCGTTTTAGAGCTTTGAAGTGAGCGCTCTATGACGAGCGCCTAAATTGAAAACGGATTTCAAGTCAGAAAAGTTTAATTCAATTTTTTTTCCTTAGAAAAATGGAAAATGCGTACTTGTATTTTGCCAAAGTCTATACACCTTTTAGTAGTATTTTTGTTGTTGTTTATTCATTTAAAGAAATTTACACTTTTTTTTTATTATTTTGAGACGTCACAAACTGGTGGCAAGCAATATAATAGGGTGGCCATTTAAAAGAAAATATACACTATACTACATGATGGATTTTGGTGTCCAGGAAATAAAATTACTTTACATGGAGACTCTTTGACATATTTTGTTTGATCCATTGCTTCTTCCATTAATAATATATAAAATTTAGTGTTATTTACGTCACTGTAACATGTGAGTTTTTACGTCAATGTAAGGTGTGCGTGTTTAGGTTACCGTAAAACTGTGCGCGTTTATGTCACTGTAAGATGTGTGTCTACGACTCTATGTCATTGTAAGATAAGCATTGTTTGCGTTACTGCACGGTGTCCGTGTTTGCGTCACTATACGCTGTACGTGTTTTAAGTTACTGTAAGATGTGCGTGTTTTAAGTTACTGTAAGATGTATGTGTTTTAAGTTACTGTAAGATGTGCGTGTTTTAAGTTACTGTAAGATGTATGTGTTTTAAGTTACTGTAAGATGTATGTGTTTTAAGTTACTGTAAGATGTGCGTGTTTTAAGTTACTGTAAGATGTATGTGTTTTAAGTTACTGTAAGATGTATGTGTTTTAAGTTACTGTAAGATGTGCGTGTTTTAAGTTACTGTAAGATGTATGTGTTTTAAGTTACTGTAAGATGTATGTGTTTTAAGTTACTGTAAGATGTATGTGTTTTAAGTTACTGTAAGATGCATGTGTTTTAAGTTACTGTAAGATGTATGTGTTTTAAGTTACTGTAAGATGCGCTCGTTTCGTTAAGGTAAAATGCGTGTGTTTGCTTTAGCGTAAAATGTTGGAGTTTACGTTCATATAACATGTGCGTAGTTACTGTAAATGAACTGTAAAATGTGCACACTTTGGTTAATGTAAATAAGCTATACGATGTGCGTAGTTCCGTTACTGTAAATGAACTATAAAATGTGCACACTTTTGTTAATGTAAATAAATTGTAAGAAGTGAACACTTTTGTTAATGTAAAGGAACTGTGAGATGTGAACACTTTGTTTATGTAAATGTACTGTAAGATGTGAACACTTTTGTTAATGAAAATGAACTATAAAATGTGCACACTTCTGTTAATGTAAATGAATTGTAAGAAGTGAACACTTTTGTTAATGTAAATGAACTGTAAGATGTGCATACTTTCGTTACTGTAAATGACTGAGCGAAGAACTGTAAGATGTGCATACTTTCGTTACTGTAAATGACTGAGCGAAGAACTGTAAGATGTGCATACTTTCGTTACTGTAAATGAATGAGCGAAGAACTGTAAGATGTGCACACTTTCGTTACTGTAAATGACTGTAAAAGAACTGTAAGATGTGCACACTTTCGTCACTGTAAATGACTGTAAAAGAACTGTAAGATGTATGGAAGAAAGCTCAATTGCGAATTAGCATGCACTTACTATCATGTCCTATCATCGAGCAAGGGAGACTACTCATTCTACAAAATGTTACTTATTACTTTTAAAATCGGTTTTCTTTCTGTTTCAGAAGCAAATCCATAGTCAAATTCTTTTTGTCATATTGAAAGGTTTTAAATTTTAACTACAGTAGTTATATCTTTGTAAGAGTATGGTTCTCCACCACAAGTTTGTCACATGATGGGGAACTGTCCCACATTTTTTAAAAATAAATTTTATTATTTTGAACTATAACTGTAGACGAGATGTTATTTGTGATTTGTATGACTGTAAACGAGATGTTATTTGTGATTTGTATGATTGTAAATGAGATGTTATTTGTGATTTGTATGATATAAAAATGTTACATAAGTTTAGTTTTGGAAGTGAAGTCCACAATGGACAAGGTTGGAGGGAGAAATTAATCTGTCGAGTGGGTAGAGGCTCAGGGTAGGGATGTTGTTATTGTCCAGTAGAACACTGGAACCTGATCTGACCTCTAAGCATTAGCGTCTCAGCTTAAACATTAGAATCTTGTTTTGGCAATGGTTAGGTGTTAGGCAATTCTTATGCTGACATCATCGTGATCTCGTTTTTGTATATATTGCATGTGTGCTTACAGAATATCGGTTGGAAGGTGCAAAAAAGTCATGGATTTGAATTTGATTGGATCAGGAGCGAGTATGGGTAGAGATGGGTGGGATTTCAAGAGTAAGCCACAATAGAAATTCTATTCCTCATGAAAGCATTACGATTGTGACGTCATACAGCAGAAGTCGATTGAGGTGCTTTGCAGATGGGTCTATGATTGTTGCAGAAGTCGCTTCAGGTTGTAGTGTGGTTGGCCGTGGTGACATTAGAGGGGTGACTTAACTTCGTTCATTGCTCGTTTTCGTTCTGGCTCCTTTGTGGTGACTGTTTGGATGTCTGGGTGTTTTTGGTTTTTATCTCGTTGTACTTTTGAATGTCTGTGTGTTTTTGGTTTTTATCTCGTTGTACTTTTGAATGTCTGGGTGTTTTTGGTTTTTATCTCGTTGTACTGTTTGAATGTCTGGGTGTTTTTGGTTTTTATCTCGTTGTACTGTTTGAATGTCTGGGTGTTTTTGGTTTTTATCTCGTTGTACTGTTTGAATGTCTGGGTGTTTGCTACTACAAATTTTTGTCGTGCGTGTATTAAGTATGGCAGTTGTCGCCTTGATTTCAATTTCAGGTTTTGTTTGGTTGTTATTATAGTATGTGTGTCAGTGTTAAATAGTATACTGTGTTACTGAGTGTTAAGTAGTATACTGTATTATTGACTGTTAAATAGTATACTGTTTTAGTGTTAAGTAGTATACTGTTGATATATATCAACAATCTCTTAATGTATAATAAAATAATCCGAATAGATGACAGCTTCTAAAATATTTAAAAGGCTAACGAATTATTGTTAATATATCAGTGCTGTTCATAACTACATAAAAAGTCGATTATTCCAGTTAATTTTTGTCTTGTATATATTTGCTTCATTGTCTTGTATACCTATACAGTACTATATTCTATACCTAGACATCACTCTCTTCTATACCTATACAGCACTCACTTCTATACCTATACAGTACTCACTTCTATACCTATACAGTACTCTCTTCTATACCTATACAGTACTCTCTTCTATACCTATAGAGTACTCTCTTCTGTACCTATAGAGTACTCACTATCTATACAGTACTCTCTTCTGTACCTATAGAGTACTCTCTTCTGTATCTATAGAGTACTCTCTTCTGACCTCTACAGCATTGTCTCGTCAACCTCTACAGCATTGTCTCGTCAACCTCTACAGCACTGTGAATACATTTCTTGCATTAGTTTGTTGCTGTCTTTCTGTTTATAGTTTTGAAAGAAGATGTAACAATTGTCGCTAGATTGAATAGATTGTAGTGTAACAGTCGTGTTGTATTCAATTTTCTGAAGTGATTGGTTGTCTTTGTGGGAGGAGAAGGGGAAGAGCGACAATTGCTTTCAATGCGTTTTAGTTCGGATACTTGTATTGCCAGAAAGGTCAAAGTTACATGTGATTTTCATGATTCGCAGGACGAAGATTGTGGAACAAATTAATTTTAATTAATTTCCACCTTTCTGGGCAAAATCTCTGGTTACCTCACGTTTTGTAAACCTTGTTTCCATTCAACAAAAATGTTACATATGTTATAATTTTGGTTTTACTGGTTAGAGAATAGTCATGTTCAAGGATAAATTCTGTAAGTACATTGCTCTCTACAAGAGTCTACATCTAATCTTATTGCTAAATTTTGAAAAGCACAGGAACAAAACAGTTTTCATTTTAATAAATTGTGACATTCCTGACATGTGTAACACTTATTTTTGTGGACCAATCACATTGTTTGAAAAGGATTCTTTGTGTGACATATAGAGCACCAACGTATTATATTTAGTTCACAGTGGATTAAAACTTCAATTATTATATAATGACTAAAAACATTGTGTGAAAAGGATTCTTTATGAGACATATAGAGTATTATATTTAGTTCACAGTGGATTAAAATTTCAATTTGATATATAATGACTAAAAACATTGTGTGAAAAGGTGCTAGAGAGTTATATGCATACTATGTAATATCAATATAGCTGCATTTACTCCACATTTAACTCCGTGTTTGACGTCTATGAAAATCTTTTCAATGCCGCCAGATAAAAATGTATTGTTTGGCGCCAGATAAAAATATAATAACTGCTATCAGATAAAAAAAAAAATATGTACAGTAAGCCAGATAATTTTAATAAAGATCATCCGATGAAAATTTAATGTTTTATGAGATGGAACATTTAAAAATATTATCAGGGATAACATTCAACATGTACACATAAGATGAAAATCTAACACGTCACATGAAAAGTCATTCAGTATGTGACACATGTCGAAAACCTAACGCATATCAGGCATAAATTCAGGGTAAAAATACTTTTATATTGTGCCTTTAGTACAAACAGAATTTATTACTTGTATATTGTGCCTTTAGTACAAACAGAATTTATTACTTTTATATTGTGCCTTTAGTACAAACAGAATTTATTACTTGTATATTGTGCCTTTAGTACAAACAGAATTTATTACTTTTATATTGTGCCTTTAGTACAAACAGAATTTATTACTTGTATATCGTGCCTTTAGTACAAACAGAATTTATTACTTTTATATTTTGCCTTTAGTACAAACAGAATTTATTACTTTTATTTTGTGTCTTTAGTACAAACAGAATTTATTACTTTTATATTGTGCCTTTAGTACAAACAGAATTTATTACTTGTATATTGTTCTGCTGTTTGCTAACACATATATTGTGGCGTTTTTCCTTAATACTCCTATTCGTTATGTTAATATATTTTTCTACAATTATTATTACTTGCTATTAATTTTACAACTACATTTTTTTACAACTACTACTATTGTTTACTATTTTATTTTACATTTACTATTGTTTACTATTTTATTTTACAATTACTATTGCTTACCTTTTTACTACTATTGCTTATTATTTTATTTTACAACTACTAGTGTTTACCTTTTTACTACTATTGCTTATTATTTTATTTTACAACTACTATTGCTTACTTTTTTTTAACTACTATTGCTTTACTATTTTATTTTACAATTACCATTGTTCACTTTTATTTACTACTAATGCTTACTATTTTATTTTACAACTACTAGTGTTTACTATTTTATTTTACAACTAATATTTCTTACTATTTTATTTTGCAACTAATATTTCTTACTATTTTATTTTACAACTACTATTGTTTACTATTTTTCTACAACTTCTATTCATACTTCTGCATTTATTTTTACTTTCAAGTACTATTAATTAATTTTATATTATTTTTCTACAAACACTTTTCATTACTTTTATATTATTTTTCATCAACTCACGAATTACATTTTTTCCATCTACAAATGAAATAGATTTTTTGTTGTTGTTTTTCTACAAATGTCATAGATTACTTTTTTCTGGTTTGTCTACAAATGCCAAATATTACTTTTTTCTGGTTTGTCTACAAATGCCAAATATTACTTTTTTCTGGTTTGTCTACAAATGCCATAGATTACTTTTTTCTGGTTTGTCTACAAATGCCATAGATTACTTTTTCTACAAGCACTATTGGTTACTTTTATATTTTACTTTTCTACGAACACTACTGATTACTCTTATTTTTATTTGTCTACAAAACACTGTTGTTTACTTACTATTGATTATATTTTATTTGTCTACAAAACACTGTTGTTTACTTACTATTGATTATATTTTATTTGTCTACAAAACACTGTTGGTTGTTTCACCAAATAGTTGTTCCTAACGCTGTCTACAAACACTGTTGTTGTTCCTAACGCTGTCTACAAAACACTGTTGTTCCTAACGCTGTCTACAAAACACTGTTGGTTGTTTCACCAAGTAGTTCTTCCTAAAGCTGTCTACAAACACTGTTGGTTGTTTCACCAAGTAGTTGTTCCTAACGCTGTCTACAAACACTGTTGGTTGTTTCACCAAATAGTTGTTCCTAACGCTGTCTACAAACACTGTTGTTGTTCCTAACGCTGTCTACAAAACACTGTTGTTCCTAACGCTGTCTACAAAACACTGTTGGTTGTTTCACCAAGTAGTTCTTCCTAAAGCTGTCTACAAAACACTGTTGGTTGTTTCACCAAATAGTTGTTCCTAACGCTGTCTACAAACACTGTTGTTGTTCCTAACGCTGTCTACAAAACACTGTTGTTCCTAACGCTGTCTACAAAACACTGTTGGTTGTTTCACCAAGTAGTTCTTCCTAAAGCTGTCTACAAACACTGTTGGTTGTTTCACCAAGTAGTTGTTCCTAACGCTGGCTTAACAGTTCGGACGTGCATGACGAAACTATAGGTTACACTTCACTACACGCATTTCTTTCACCGCTCACACACATCTGCTGATCAATCAACTGTGTGCTTTCTGACTTCACACAACATATAAATATTGTCATGGATTTCTGACTTTACACAACACATAAATACTCTCCCGAATCTCTTACTTCACACAATACATAAATACTGCCCTGGATTTCTGACTTTACACAACACATAAATACTCTCCCGAATCTCTGACTTCACACAACAAATAAATACTGTCCTGAATCTCTGACTTCATTCACATAAATAGTGAACGGATTTCTTATTTCACATAAATATTGCCCTTGTTTTCTGACCTCACACTTAATATAAATACTGCCCCGACTTTCTGAACTTCACAATTCACGCCAATATCGCGGATGTGAAAGCCATCGAGCCTGCAAAACTATTAATAACAGCACATCAAAATTTCCACTTAGGTGCTTGCTTGCTCGCTTGCTAGCTATTGTAAGTGTAGTTGTGGTCGCTTGCTGGCTATTGTAAGTGTAGTTGTGGTCGTGGTTGTTTGACCAGTGCTAAGTTAGAGACGTATCAGTGCATGGTCACATTAGGATTTGACCCGCCACGCCCACTTCTGTTGCTCCTCATAATAGTTAAGGTTTGATTGGCTCGTTTGTTTACAAACACTTTGCCTCCCCACCCCAAGCTCCATTCACACTTTTTTCTCTCCCTCTCTCTCTCCCTCTCTTCCTTTCTCCCTCTCTTTCTCCCCTTCTCTTTCTCTCTCCCTCTCTCTGTCTCTCTGAATCTCCCTCTCCCTCTTTCTCTCTCTCTTTCTCTCTCCCACATCATCTACCCCCAACCTATGAAAAAAAAATTAGAGTTTTGGCTAAGAGACAAATCGCATAACCTTTGCTTAAGTTTAGCGTGTTAACTAGCTCGACAACTTAAGGCTCGTAAATCTTTTCTTACATTCTGATCACAGTAGTCACGTCTTCAGAGAGTGGGAAAAACAAACAACATAAAATATGAGAAAGTCAGAAATGACATTCAAGAAAATAAAAGAAAGCGTGATTTATTGAAAGAATTCTTTTGAAATAAAGAACGAACGAAAAGTAA
>CM054179.1:146280367-146455782 GCA_028829895.1 Sinotaia quadrata | reverse complement strand
AAAAAAAAAGAAAGAAAAAAAATTGAAACGTGCTTTTTTTTTTTTTTAAAAAGATATAATTTAATAATTCTTCAAAATTAAAATACCCACTCTTCTGTGGAAGAATTTAGTGCGCACAGCATAAAAGACAAAACACACCACACCACACGTACAAGTCCAAATTTAAAATAAAATAAAAAAGTCACAACTCTGCGGAGGGAAGGGGCCAGCAACATCGTAATCGAGATGAGTAAGAGAGATCGACATCTTCAGGAAAATAAGTGTGGCTCTGAAAAGAGCCTAAGAGGATTTGAGTTCGAACTGGAAGAATAAGTGACCAAAGTACTTGCCTTGCCCTGCCCCGATCGGTTCGGTTTTGCACTTTAAGCACGCTCTCCACGAATACGGCGAGCAAGCTGGATATCCTTTGGCATGATGGTCACACGCTTGGCGTGGATAGCGCACAGGTTCGTGTCTTCGAAAAGGCCGACCAGGTAGGCTTCGCTAGCCTCTTGTAGAGCCATGACAGCAGAGCTCTGGAATCGCAAGTCGGTCTTGAAGTCCTGTGCGATTTCCCTCACCAGACGCTGGAAGGGTAGCTTGCGGATGAGCAGCTCGGTGCTCTTCTGGTAACGACGAATTTCACGAAGAGCCACTGTTCCAGGCCTGTAGCGGTGAGGTTTCTTCACACCTCCGGTGGCTGGGGCACTTTTGCGTGCAGCCTTCGTCGCTAGTTGCTTACGGGGAGCTTTTCCTCCAGTCGATTTGCGAGCAGTTTGCTTGGTACGTGCCATTGCTTCTGCGGACTGACTTGTTTCGAGTCGAGTGGAGATTGAGAAGTGACGAAACGAGAAATTCAATTCTACTACCTCTTTCGCATGCGGGGAACGAATGCCGAAAGCAAGGACTTTGGGATATTTACGGAACGACAACAACAACAACGACAGGCGCTTCGTCCAATGGCATACTTGGATAGATGAAACCGCAGTGAAACGCTGCGAAGGATTGGTCGTGAGATCTATTCGCCCGCCAAGTACGAGTCACGACGGCAACAACTGCGCGCGCGATCGCGATTGACTATGAGATAGCATTCGGAGGTATGGGGTGGTAGTGGAGGTGGTGGGTGGGAACAATCAAGTGCAATACAATTCCACATAATTAAAATTAAATTAAATTAAAATTCCACCTTTAGATATTTCAATGAGTTGTCTTTCGCAGTCGAGTTTCCTTACTATCGATAGCAAAAATGCACTCAAGAGGTCACATTTTTATGACGTGTCTTCATTATCATTATTATTATATTATTAAATATTAATTAATTATGTGTGTTCATTTTTTTTTCTTGTTTAATCATTTTGGTACGTAACAATATATTATCAGTCATTGCATGCAGTCTTGCGTTAAATGTGTACAGGACTATTCGGTTGCTCATTTGCCGTCGTGGGCAGTGATGTTTACTTTTCTGTTTGTTTTTTTTAATTTTTTTTTTGTTTGTTTTTGAATTTATATAAAGAATGAATTCATTGCATGCACGCTTTAAATTGGATTTAAAATATTTTAGGATGGCGTGTGCATGACGCTTCGGCAATATTTTATTTTATTTTTAAAAAATAAGAAAAAAAATTATAAATAAATTTGATAAAATGTTGTTCTGGTTTTAATTTCATAGCACAGAGGTGGAGGACTTACCCTAACCCTAACCCTAAACCCTAACCCTAAATACCCTCACCCTAACCCTAACCCAACCTTACCCCTAACCCTAAACCTAAACCCTAAACCCAACCCCTAACCCTACCCCTAACCCTTAAACCCTAACCCTAACCGCAATATTTTTAAAATTTTTTATAAAAATTAAAAAATAATTATAAATAAATTTTATAAAATGTTGTTTTTAATTTCATAGCACAGAGGTGGAGGACTTTCTTTAAAATGCTTTAGGACGGCGTGTGCATGACACTTCCGCAATATTTTTTTTTTAATTTTTGAAATGTTCAAAGAAAATAATTATAAATAAATTTAAGTAAATGTTCTGTTTTTAATTTCATAGCACAGAGGTGGAGGACTTTCTTTAAAATACCCTCACCCTAACCGCAATATTTTTTTTATTTTTAAAAAAAATAATGATAAATACAATTTATAAAATGTTTTGATTTTAATTTCATAGTACAGAGGTGGAGGATTTTCTTTAAAATACCCTCACCCTAACCCTAACCCTAAATACCCTCACCCTAACCCTAACCGCAATATTTTTTAAAATTTTTTTATAAAAATTAAACAAATAATTATAAATAAATTTTATAAAATGTTGTTTTTAATTTCATAGCACAGAGGTGGAGGACTTTCTTGCATCTTAAAGAATCTGACATTTTACTTTTTGATTGTTTGTTTTTTATTTTTGTTTGTTTGTGCGTTAAGAATAACATCATAACGAAGTGATCCACGACCGCCCCCCCCGCTCCACCTTTCCATGTTATATTTATATATATATCTAGAGAATGAATTCATTGCATGCACGCTTTAAATTGGATTTAAAATATTTTAGGATGGCGTGTGCATATGCTTCGGCATTATTTTATTTTATTTTAAAAAATAAGAAAAAAAATTATAAATAAATTTGATAAAATGTTCTGGTTTTAATTTCATTGCATGCACGCTTTAAATTGGATTTAAAATACTTTAGGATGGCGTGTGCATGATACAGACCTGCCTACCCCCCACCTTAGGAAACCAGAAGATCACTGGTCCAAAACCAGAAGATTTTGAATGGAAACCAGAAGATTTTATGCGGAGTCTGGCTTTTTAATAGAAATACCAATAATATAAAATAAATGCAAAATAAAAAAAATAATGTTAATATTTGTAAATAAACTCACCAATAATGTAATGATTAATGCAAAGCACAACAATTTGTCTACATTTTGTCTAGTCTCCATTCCACTGTTTATTTTAGATGAATTTTTGTCAAGCACACCAAGTGTTAGGCAGTTTTATTTAGATATTTCTTTAGACTTCATTTGAAGAAGGATCTTCACATTTCAGAATAATGGGTCATTGAAGTACCGCATCATGATTTTCGCTTTTACAGAAATTCATTAAATATTTCATAAATGGATTTTTTAAAAAATATATATTTAACTTTTTATTATCTAATGTACAAGCCACAAAAAGGAACGTGTGCCTATTGAAAAATTTTAAGAAAAAAGTTATGATTTTTTTTTTATTGTACCCATCTAAAATATATATTTTGGGAGAACATGTAGAATTTAAAAAAATAAAATTTACTTAAACCTAAAGCATATAGGCTTTCATCCATGCACAACCTTTTAATTTTATGTATGAGAAACTAGTATACAAAATTTCAGGGACATGGAATAATTACAACTATTCAAAAGGGGTCTTAGCATTTAGTTCAACAGAGTAAAAAAGTCATTTTGAGAAAAACACATTTAAAGTAAAATAAAGACTACAGAACTTTAAAAGTGTTCAAGTGGTTTATTTTTTTAAATAAATATACCCTATCCATACTACATTGGACTGCTCTGTCATTTAGCTCTCTCAGAATTAAATATACTAATACTACATATTACTATCCTTTACATCCTCAGTGTACAGTCTTTTTATTTTCTAATACTACATAGAACCAGAATATTGCAAAGAAATTTTAAAAAATATATATTTATCAATCCACATTAATAAAATTTGGAATATATGTTGTCTTTGTTATGAGAAAGCAATACCAGTTATTAGTTTTAGAATATCTGGTTCAGATTTTAATTTATAAATGATTTAAATATATAAAACACCTGTATTTTTCTAAATTTACATGTCCATTAGACTAGAGAAAAAACAGTGAAAGTCTTCCTGTAACATTTAAAATGTTATTAAAAAGACATTATTCTTCAATAAGCATGCTTTGTTAATTAAGAATTGGATATGATTAATATTATTATTTTTAATGTTTTATGCATTTCTTTTGTCTTCAATGTATGTGTATTTATTATCATGCCTTCTAAAATTCTATTATAATAATGTGTGTACTGCGTAATCACAAAATATCAACGGCTAATTTACAAATACATGTATATATATAGGCCTATATATATTTCTAATTTTTTATTATTTTTTAGCAGAAATGATTAAAATAAAAAATTCGACTAAATCAAAATGTTCACAATTCCGTAAATTACTTTCAAACAAATTTGACTCAGGATCATTTCTTTATCGCCGATGATCTTTTGTTTTAAAACTTGTGTAACTTTTTTTTTTAAAAATAAATTTTGAAGCCTTACATATTATATAAGAATAATTACAACGGATTCTAGAAAAATGATTATTTGAACCTCAATGCGGTTTCAAACATAGGCCTACCGTTATTGAAAACGCCAATCTTTTTCCTAGCATTGCAATATAATTCGTCAAAGTAGCTCGTTTTGGACGGATAATTTCTGAAGAAAATTGCATAGATTGTCTTACATGTAAGTTGAATATTATTTATTAAAGTAAATATTTCATAATTGTCACGCATATACTATCGCTACGTGGCCGCCATTTTGAAAAAGCGAACTTCGTCTATCGGTCGAACGGGCAGTAAAACGTTATGAACCGAATTTGCTTATCCCGCTAAGCTCTGACTTCTCAACATAAAAAATATTTAAAGAAAATGTTTATTTCACGAGCGAAATTCTGTTTTGTCAACTAAAATTAATAACGGCCGACGAATAAGATTCCGGAAGTGTTAGAAAAGGACTCGTATGCTGAAGAGCTCATAGCCGTGCACATTTCTTTTTTTTCAAAATCACAGACACTTCGCATCGGACCACCGACGGAGAAGCACGATCGAAAATATGGAAAAACGCTCCACCCGATCGACTATAAACTCTACTACCCTGCCCCTTTCAGGGACGGATGAACAGGTAGACACTAGCCCTTTGCCCTTTTCAGGGCCGGGTGAACAAGACGCAATCAAGAAACATGAAAGAGCCTTGGAGATCACCATCAATTCAAGAAAACACGGGAAATTCAACATATGGCTGTCTTATATCTGCCTGTCATTCGACGACCATATAGAACCCTGCAGTAGTCCATATAAACTTCTACTGTTTTATTTATTTCTAACAAACAACCAAAATGCTATACGTAAGGCCTTTGAGGTACATCAGAGTTATACGAGAGAAGGCCCAAGAACAGCGGAAAACGAATCACAAACATCACCAGTCGACACGTGCGATAAGGAAACTAATACACACATAGTCTGGAAAATTCCGCCAAAGACCAAAATTAACTCCACACAGACTATGAAGGAAAAAGATAAAGGAAAAACGGCGTTTTCTCAGACACCAGTATCAATGACGGAAGAAAAGAAAACGCAAACGCAAAGGACCACAAGTGAGGAAAAGAAAACTCAAACAGAGACAAAGAAGAAAAAGGAAAAACCTCATAAAGCCGCTAATACACAGACTACCAACATCGAGACGAAGGAAAAAAAAATCCAAACGACAAACGTCCACAAGAACGAACCTCAACAATCCAACGAAGTTGATAACTTACTGGACCAGGTTTCAAGGGAACTCGAGGCCGTGCCCCTCTCACCCATACCAGCGACGCCGCCTCGACCACCAACAACGGCGACAACTACAACAGCATCAACATCAGAATGCCAGCCCACTCCACCAACACCAACAACAACAAAACAGGGCGAAAAAAAAAAAAGACGGCGCCCGCCACCACATATTCGGAGGCAACAACAGTGCCCTCGACAACAACCTCAACAACATCGTGGACAACAACAACAGGGGCAGTACCAGGAACAACATTACCCCTCTTGGGGTTATTTTAACCATCCAATGGCTGATTTAATCCAACTGCTACTCGACCATCTGTACTGGCCGCCAGCGCCCACCTTCAGGCATCCCAACGGACACCGGGGACAGCCACTCCAACAACAACAACGACGCCGCCAGCGCCCACATGCAAGCATCCCAACGGACACCGGGGACAGCCACTCCAACAACAACGACGCCACCAGTGAAGAGACCGGGAAGTCGAACAACCCGGGCACATGTACACACTGGATATAGATCTGGTGTGTTACTAGCCTGGGCTCTGTAAGACACCCCCCCCTCACCATAACACCAGAAACGGCAACAACATCAGAGCCACCGCCAGGAACAACAATAACATCGACTTCAACCCACGGATCACCGGGTTTGGAGTCCGCCTTTGCCGGCCAGACATGTTTTTCTCAACGGGCACACGCAGCAGCAGAAAGGCACCCCCTCCCTCTCCCCCCCTCTCCAAACGCGAAAGCGGCGGAAGCCGGAAGCGTTCCCCACATTAACTAACTAAAGAGCTCATAGCAGACGACAGAGAAGCAGTTAGAGTTACGCTGCCGTTAGCTCTATTGAACGCACGGTATGTTTTTCGTCCTGTCATAATCGATCGCGAAAAAAAAAATTGAAAATGAAAATGAAAGCGGAAGGTAGGCAGGTATGATGATACTTCGGCAATATTTTTATTTTATTTTTGGAGGACTTTCTGACATTTTCGTTGTTTTTTTTTTTTTTAACATGATCTAAAAGAACGAAAGAAGCAATGAAAAAAGAACACAAACGGTACGAGCAACGTAGATCGTGATGGTGAAAATCCCTCTTCGTGAAAATGAAGGTGGCTCTGAAAAGAGCCTAATAGGATGGAACGTGTCAGTCGCTCGCTAGCGAGCGAAGGAAGGAATCTGTTTTAACCGCCGAATCCGTACAGAGTACGCCCTTGTCGTTTGAGAGCGTACACAACATCCATGGCTGTGACAGTCTTCCTCTTGGCATGCTCGGTGTAGGTGACAGCATCGCGAATGACGTTCTCGAGAAAAACCTTGAGTACACCGCGAGTCTCTTCGTAGATGAGTCCAGAGATACGTTTGACACCACCTCGACGTGCAAGACGGCGGATTGCAGGCTTAGTGATACCCTGGATGTTGTCTCTCAACACCTTTCGGTGACGCTTGGCACCGCCTTTTCCCAAGCCTTTACCTCCTTTGCCGCGGCCAGACATGACGACGAGAAGCTGATATTAGAAATCACAAACGCAAACAGCGCCCGTACAGCAGAGTAGTAGTCGATACGCTGCCGCGCCTAAATCTGTGTTTTTATATAGGCACGATGCGGGCCTGTAAGTCGCACCTTGTTTCCCGACAATACGGTTGCTGATTGGACGGCCTCATGAGAAATGTTGTGCTCATGCGCGGAGGCCGCCTTTAGTTTTGCAATTCCAGGGCTTTGCGTGAAGAGTGAGTTGGTGCTGCCCCGAGTCCCCATAAGTGTGGGGGCCTTCCCCCCTCCCTTTATTTTTATTTGATTTTTTAATCTCTGTGTGTGTGTGATTCGATTCGTTGCAGCCAGATTAAATAGAAATGCACATTTGAGAGATGCTGACCTTGCTGCATTTATGTTTCTTGCCCTCTACCACCGCTCCGTTTACACGGTTGTAAATAAAAGCCAAAAAGAAAATAAAATATAAATAAGCATATTCTTTTTTGTTTTTTTTTAATGTGTGTAAAGGAAGGCTTCAGACCTGCCTACCCCTCACCTTAGGAAACCAGAAGATCACTGGTCCAAAACCAGAAGATTTTGAATGGAAACCAGCAGATTTTATGCGGAGTCTGGCTTTTTAATAGAAATACCAATAATATAAAATAAATGCAAAATAAAAAAAATAATGTTAATATTTGTAAATAAACTTACCAATAATGTAATGATTTATGCAAAGCACAACAATTTGTCTACATTTTGTCTAGTCTCCATTCCACTGTTTATTTTAGATGAATTTTTGTCAAGCACACCAAGTGTTAGGCAGTTTTATTTAGAAGTACACTGGCCAAGATATTTCTTTTGACTTCATTTGAAGAAGGATCTTCACATTTCAGAATAATGGGCCATTGAAGTACCGCATCATGATTTTCACTTTTACAGAAATTCATTAAATATTTCATAAATGGATTTTAAAAAAAATATATATATATATTTTTATTATCTAATGTACAAGCCACAAAAAGGAACATATGCCTATTGAAAAATTTTAAGAAAAAAGTTATGATTTTTTTTTTATTGTACCCATCTAAAATATATATTTTAATGTAGAACATGTAGAATTTAAAAAAATAAAATTTACTTAAACCTAAAGCATATAGGCTTTCATCCATGCACAACCTTTTAATTTTATGTAGGAGAAACTAGTACTTAACTAGTATACCAAATTTCAGGGACATGGAATAATTACAACTATTCAAAAGGGGTCTTAGCATTTAGTTCAACAGAGGAAAAAAGTCATTTTGAGAAAAAAACATTTAAAGTAAAATAAAGACTACAGAACTTTAAAAGTGTTCAAGTGGTTTATATTTTTAAAATAAATATACCCTATCCATACTACATTGGACTGCTCTTAGTCATTTAGCTCTCTCAGAATTAAATATACTATACATTACTACCCTTTACAAAGTTTACATCCTCAGTGTACAGTCTTTTTATTTTCTAATAGTAATATTAAATAGAACCAGAATATTGCAAAGAAATTAAAAAAATATATATATATTTATCAATCTACATTAATAAAATTTGGAATATATGTTGTCTTAGTTATGAGAAAGCAATACCAGTTATTAGTTTTAGAATATCTGGTTCAGATTTTAATTTATAAATGATTTAAATATATAATTATAAAACACCTATATTTTTCTAAATTTACACGTCCATTAGACTAGAGAAAAAACAGTGAAAGTCTTCCTGTAACATTTAAAATGTTATTAAAAAGACATTATTCTTCAATAAGCATGCTTTGTTAATTAAGAATTGGATATGATTAATATTATTATTTTTAATGTTTTATGCATTTCTTTTGTCTTCAATGTATGTGTATTTATTATCAATATCATGCCTTCTAAAATTCTATTATAATGTGTGTACTGCGTAATCACAAAATATCAACGGCTAATTTACAAATACACACACATATATATATATATAGGCCTATATATATTTCTAAATTTTTATTATTTTTTTTAGCAGAAATGATTAAAAAATAAAAAATTCGACTAAATCAAAATGTTCACAATTCCGTAAATTACTTTCAAACAAATTTGACTCAGGATCATTTCTTTATCGCCGATGATTTTTTTTTTGTTTTAAAACTTGTGTCACTTTTTTTAAAAAATAAATTTTGAAGCCTTACATATTATATAAGAATAATTACAACGGATTATAGAAAAATGATTATTTGAACCTCAATGCGGTTTCAAACAGGCCTACCGTTATTGAAAACGCCAATCTTTTTCCTAGCATTGCAATATAATTCGTCAAAGTAGCTCGTTTTGGACGGATAATTTCTGAAGAAAATTGCATAGATTGTCTTACATGTAAGTTATTTATGTAATTGTCACAATGGTATGGCGTTGTGCATGTACTATCGCTACGTGGCCGCCATTTTGAAAAAGCGAACTTCGTCTATCGGTCGAACGGGCAGTAAAAACGTTATGAACCGAATTTGCTTATCCCGCTAAGCTCTGACTTCTCAACATAAAAAATATAAAAATGTTTATTTCACGAGCGAAATTCTGTTTTGTCAACTAAAATTAATAACGGCCGACGAATAAGATTCCGGAAGTGTTAGAAAAGGACTCGTATGCTGAAGAGCTCATAGCAGACGACAGAGAAGCAGTTAGAGTTACGCCGGCCGCCGTTAGCTCTATTGAACGCACGGCAAGTTTTTCGTCCTGTCATAACCGATCGTGAAAAAAATAATTGAAAAATGAAAATGAAAGCGGAAGGTAGGCAGGTATGGGAAGGATGGATAATACAGAAATGTTCTATTTCCCTTTTTTTTCTTCTTTGAAATCCCGCGCAATTCAATACTCATACGTGACGACGATTTGACATATTTTATTTTTTGTTCTTTTCTAATCAATCATGCACCAAATCAAGCATTCAGTGGATTCCAAGAAAGAAAAGAAAATAGCAAGAACAAAACAAAAGGACAAGACAACTAAAAGTTCCAACCTGTGTGCGTGCGTACGTACGTAAACCGACATCGGTAAAATAGAGAGCAAACTCGATCGTGATGAGCAAGTGACCACCCTTATGGAAAATTGAGAGGCCCTGAAAAGGGCCAGTTTATTTTTTTCTTTCGCTTTGTAGTGAACAGTTCGTTCGTTCGCTGGGGTGCTTTAAGCCTTGCTACCGGGAGCTTTCTGCGACTTTTTGGGCAAAAGCACAGCCTGGATGTTAGGCAACACACCGCCCTGGGCGATGGTGACCCCAGACAGAAGTTTGTTGAGCTCCTCATCGTTGCGGATGGCCAGCTGCAAGTGACGTGGAATGATCCTAGTCTTCTTGTTGTCCCTGGCGGCATTGCCGGCCAGCTCCAAAACTTCCGCCGCTAAATACTCCAGTACGGCAGCCAGGTACACTGGTGCGCCAGCACCAACGCGTTCAGCGTAGTTGCCTTTGCGAAGAAGACGGTGGATACGCCCCACTGGGAACTGTAATCCGGCACGGGAGGAGCGACTCTTGCTCTTTCCCTTGACCTTTCCTCCTTTTCCGCGTCCAGACATGTTGTAACTTTAGGCTGAGAGAACAAAATAAACAATAATTTTTACAGTGCGCGTAAATAGCTTTAAAAAAATTTCGATGGATGGAGTGTAGGGGGCGCTTCCGGCTTCCGCCGCTTTCGCGCTGGGTGAGGGGGGTGTGGGGGAAAAGGGAGGGGATGGTTTTGCCCACTGGCTATGTCAAAGTAGTTCTCATGTATGTTTCCAAATGTCCGCAGAGTTGTTTGGTGGCTTACTCGTTACCTCATGTCTGGCCGGTCAAGGCTGTCTGTCGTTCTGAGCTCTTGTTCGGGTGTATCCCCCTTTTTTTTTTTTTTTTTTTTTTTTTTCTTTAAATTTTTTATTTTATTTTATTTTATTTTTTTTATATAAAAAACAACAAAGAATCCAACACCCTTTTTGTTTTTCTTCTCTCTTTTTTTTCCCTTTTGTTTTCCTTTTATATTATTTAGCAGTTCTGATTATTATTATTTTTTCCCTTTTATTTTTTTCCTTTCATTTAATCATTTATCATTTGGCTTATTATTTGTTCAATTTTACTTGTTTATTTACCTGATTATAATAATTTAATTAGTTGTTTTTATATATCCATTATTATTTCCTTATTTACTTTGTAATTTTGTTGTATAGATTTAGGTGGTCCTCCCAATCATTACTTTAGTCGACCAATGGTGGGGCGGTAGGGGGCATCACTGGGGAAGCAGACGGAATGTAAAAAAGGACAGACCTCCTGGGTGCAATGGGGTTGGGATGAAATAATAAACATATATGTTACTACCTGCACTTTCCAGACGATACTTCAACAATACAACACACTCACACACACGCCAAAAAAAAAAAAAAAAAAAAAAAAAGTTCCTTTAACACATAGGTCCCATCCGGGGAAAAAACATAGGTTTATAATCCGACACTAGCTCCCAACTCATACTCAGTGGGTGACTGAGTGGAGGCAGATTACCGGCACCGGTTTGGGGGGTTATAGGTCTTGGGAATAAATCAAAAATCAAGGTTTGGGGGGTAAATTTCACACTGAAACCAGAGCACCCCTTTAGGCTTCGTTGCGAGCTGTGTGTCTGAGGTATCCAGTGTGAGATTGTGGGGACTATAAAAAAGGTGATTATATATCTCGAGCTATGTCTATAGTAGGCATCTATTGCTCGGGAACCATCTCGCAATACCTCCTGTGGTTTGTGCGAGAGGGAAAGGTTATGTTGTGGTTGGGTTCGTGGCCTTGTGGGGTGGTGGGGGGAATGTGGGTGGGTGGGACCTGCCCATCGTATTTGCCACATTGGGTGGTGGTACTATGGGGCGCGCCAGGTCCGTTATTTTGGGACGTTGTTTTGGGTCGGTTTGTCTGCCGCCACCCAGCCCCCCACAAGGGCTGGATTTTGGGGGGCGTCGCCTCATGTCGGATTTCCCCCGCCTTGCTGGCGGACAAAGCCAGCAATCGGCTATTGTAAAAAAAAAAAAAAAAAAAAAAAAAAAAAAAAAAAAAATTCTAAATATTTAAAATTATCTATATATTCTCGGGCCCTGGATGGGATACTGTTATGTACATGGAGAGAGTATAGTCATCCCAACAGTTAGCTTCCCACCACTGGTCTCAATTTCGTGTGGGGCGCATAGGACCACCTAAGTGTAATTTGGGGTTTTAATTTGGGATATCTTCCCTCTAGTTTCTTTCATAGTAGTCTGTGAAGGGGGTGTTTGGTGATGAGACTATTAAGTTTGCTAAGACACCCCTGCCAGAGCTGTTTTGGAGGGTTGAGTACCCCTTCTATTGTGGTCTGAATGTTATTTTCTATCAAATATTCTGTAAAATCCCTTCTTTCCTGGGCTATCAATTGGCAATTTTTTAATATATGTTCGAAAGTCAGGCGTTGCCCACAACTGCATTTAATATCTGTGTAGTGTGTTCTTTCACTACCTAGACGTAGTTTAGTTATTCTTGTCTGGTCCCTTCTTGTAGAGTCAAAATATGTTGGGGTTGTCTTGATTGTTTTGTCTATCTTGGGTCTTCTACCTTTAGCTAGTATATTATATTTTCCTTCCCATATCTTGTTGAGTTGTTTATTTAGTAGGTTAAAGTTTTCCTGAGGCGACATTAAAATTTTTAGTTCTTTATTTTGAGTCAGTCCTTGTTTTGCTAGTTTATCCGCTCTTTCGTTTCCTGGTATATTAATGTGGGCTGGGATCCATATTATGTCTACTTTACTGCCCTTGTCAATTAGTTCGTTTGTTTTGTTTAGTATTAAATAATTAATATCTGGTCTTTGTCCCGAGTTTTTTTCCAGCGCCTTTAGTGCCGATAGAGAGTCAGTTGCTATTAAATAATTGGTGTTTGGTGGTTTGTTTTTGCTAGCTTGCACTAGTCCAGTTAATATGGCCATCATCTCAGCTGTAAATATAGTAGTGTTATCCGTTATTTTGAGGCTAATTTCGGCTTGGTTTTTGATAAATATTCCTATTCCTGTCTTACCATTAGTTGGGTCGTGAGATCCGTCCGTATAAATTATAGTCCAGTCTTTATAGCACTCTTCCAGTTGTTGCAAAAATATATGTTTCATTAGTGTTGGGGAGTTTACTTTCGAGTATTGTTCTAATGTTCTGTTGACGTTGGGTGGTCTGAGTTTCCAGGTGGGTGTCTTGTTTGTCAGGTTAATCAGTGGCTTAATAATAAGTTTTTGCCCTGAACTTGCTTCTATGTAATTGGTTATTTGGCTAAGCGTTGATGAGTCAGGAGCTGTTATTATTTTGGCTGGGTGGTTGTCCGGCATTGTCTGTAGTTTTAGATACGTTTTTATTGCTCTTTGCATTATTGTGATCTCTATTGGTCTTTGTCCACTTTCTGCTATTGTACTAATATTAGATGATGATGTTGGTACTCCTAGTGCTATTTTTAGAGCTCTGGCCTGGGTGTCTGAGAGCTTTTTTAGAGTTGTAATATTTAGATTTAATAATAAGGTTGGTGCATATAGTAGCCTGGACATCACAAAGGCATGATATAGATTAAGCATAGTTTTAATGTTGGCCCCCCATGATGGTTTTGATACTACCTTCATCAGGTTTAATCCTCTGTTTGCTATTACTATACACTGGTCTACATATTCTTTTATCTGGTGGGTTTCCTGAAATATCACTCCTAGGAACTTTATTTTGGTTTGGTAGTTTACCTCTACACCATCTATTTTTAGTCTAGGATAGGTGCGTTTCCCTATTGCTTTGCCCTGAAATATTATAGCTTGCGTTTTGGGTGCTGATAATTTAAAACCGTTATCTATGAACCATTTTGTGATATTGTCGAGATCTTTTTGTATTTCTTGGATACCTGTGGTGACAGGTCTGTTTCTTGTTTTTTTGTGTGTGACATTACCCCACAGGGAGGTGTCGTCAGCAAACTGGCTTAGTGTGTTTTGTTTATTGATGTTTTTTGATAGGTCTGAGACCATGATAATGTATAAAAGCGGGCTGATGACACTACCCTGAGGTACTCCGTTATCTAGTTTTTTATATTCTGATGTTTCATTATCGATTTTGACTGAAATTTCTCTATTCTGTAAAAATGATTTTATCACACTAAACATATTTCCTGTTACTCCTATTTGAATTAATTTATTGAGAAGGCCGGTATGCCATAACATATCATAAGCCTTCTCGATGTCCAGGAACACTGCACATAGTCCTTTCGTATTAGACGCAGGTTTTTTGGTGATTGGGTTATTTATCCTATTTATTATTGCTTGGTTTAGGCTTACCAGGTGGTCTTGGGTGGAGCGGTTTGGGCGAAAACCACTTTGTTGCGGTGGTAAGATTCCTGCTGTGTCGCAATAGTGCATGAGTCTTTGTTTTATTATTATTTCTAAAGTCTTCCCTAGTTGGGAGGTGAGTGATATGGGTCTGTAGCTGTTGGGGTCTGTTTTAGGTTTTCCTGGTTTAAGAATGGGGATTATGAATGCTTTCTTCCACTTAGCAGGGAATTCGCCCACTGCAAAGATGCGGTTAAACAGTTGAATGATCGTTTTTTGGAGGTTGGTGTGTGCTTTTTTGATCATTTCATATGTAACCAGGTCTGGACCCGGGGATGAGCTTTTTCTTTTGTTTTTAAGAGCTACGAGTAGTTCGTGAAGCGTTATGTCTTCGTCTAGTATTTGTTTGTTCGTTTTTGTGGGGTCCTTATATTTTTCTTCAGTAAAAGTCTTGGTTGGTAGAAAACGTGGGTCGAGGTTGGCGTTGGAGCTGTGTCTTTGAAACGTGTCGGCTAATATGTTGGTTTTGTCTTTGGTCGTCTTAAATTCGGTCTTGTCTACCAAAAGGGTGGGCATATGTTGTTTTTTCGGGTTGTTAATCATTTTTATTTTTCTCCATCCCTCTCTGATGTTTGTTTGTGTGTCTATCGAATTGCAAAAATTTAGCCACTCTTGTGTTTTGGTCTTGGTTATTGTCTCTTTTGCTAGTTTGGTGGCTTCATTAAATTTCGTTTTATCGTCTGGTCGTCGTGTGCGTTTGTATCTTCTAAATGCTTTTTTCCTGTTTTTCGTGGCCGCAGAGCACTCTGCTGTCCACCAGGGGGTACCTGGTTTTTGTTTTCTTTTAGTTCTTGGGGGCGGAGAGGACTTCTTGATGTTGCTTATTATGAATTTGGTTACTGTTTCAGTGGCTAGATTTATTGTTTGCTTGGTGATGTCGGGTGGGTTTTGGGTGATCGTCGTGTACTTGTCCCAGTCCGTGTTTTTCAAATTTATTCTGAAGTCATTATTAGGTGTATCTTCGGTGTCTATTGTGTTAAGTATGGTTATATGTATGGGGTGGTGGTCCGATCCTAATAGTTCGTCTCTGTCAGTTTCCCAGTTTATTTGGTGTGCTATGTCTGATGACGCTAGGGTAAGGTCGATAGCAGATTCTCGTAATTCGTCACCGTAGTGGTAAACGTGAGTTGGTTGTCCGTCATTGAGTATTGTTAGGTTCGTTTCGTCTAGTAGTTGTTCGATTACTCTACCTCCCTGGGATTTTTGTGTGGCTGAGTCATCCCACAGTGGGTTTTTTGCGTTGAAGTCTCCACTGATAATGGTGTTTGGTCCGTCTAATGCTTTTAGCGTGTCTGCGTTAATTGTATTGTAATGTGCGTCGTTTGCTATATACACGTTATGTATGGTGTACGTCTTTGTCTGTCTGTTATTAATTGTGGTAACGTCAATTTTTGCTGATATTATTTCGATATTCGGGTTATTTAAGTTTGTTACGGTTGGGGTGATTATTGTGCCTATTTTGGAGTAAATGGCCACCCCCCCACCCCTGGTCGGTCGGGTGGTTTGTATCGGAGGGAAGTGATATCCATTTATTTTAATTGGGTTTGGGTTTTTGGGTTGGAGACCCAGTTCTTGTATAATTAGTAAGGTTGGGGGATTGTTTTTAATATATTCCTCCAGTTCACCTCTATGCCTTTGGAGGGACCTGCTATTCCACTGGAGGATAGTTATGGGGTTTAGGGGAGCCATGGCAATGCTTTTTAGGGTGTTTGGGTACTTATTATTAAGGTGAGGGTGTTTAATTAGTTTCCTGGTTTATTTAATTCTTTTAGTAGTTGGCACAGGTGCTCTGTGACTGGCATTAGGTCTCGAGGGGTTGTTTGTGATGAGAACAGGTGTAGGAGAAGAGCAAGGAGATCTTTTAGGAGAGGTATGATTGTTTCTGAGTTAAATGCAGTCTGTTTATTTGGTTTTGTAGTGTTGTTGTTTTGTTCGGTCTGGAGTGGAGGTTGTTGTAGTGCTTCATGGCCAAATCGTTGGTTTGGGCAGTCCTGTTGTCTCTCAATAGAGGCTGTACTGCTTGAGTGGTGTGTGTTTGTTTGTGTGAGTGTTTTAGCATATGTTTGCTTTGTAGGCTCTATTAACTCTTGTAATTCTTCTACAGTTTTGCCTTTATTAATTCTGAGGGCATCTGCGTAGGTGTATCGGCCAGTTGCACTTAATTGCGAGGCTATTCCATGTGTCATTTTGGATGGGCAATCATCAGATGTGGCCCCGTGTCCACTTACTTTACAGTTGGAGCAGTGTAAGTTGTTTTGGCAATCTTTGTTTTGGTGTTCTTTCCCACATACCCCACATATCTGATCGTTTTTGCAGTTTGCTTCTCGATGCCCAAATTTCTTGCAATTTTTACATTGCAGTACTCTGATGCGGTACTGTTCGACTGCATAGGTTTTGCAACCTATTGTGGTCGATTCGGGAAGTGGTCCCATAAATTGTACCAAGATAGTGCTTTGGTTTGTTTTGGACGTGGACAGAGCTCTTAGGATTTTGATTTTAGCATCTTTGAGAATTTCATTAGATTCTTCAAGGGACTCTTCTAGTTCGTACCCCCTAATAACCCCTAGACTTGTTAGAGGTTTTGTTATTTTTGGTTTAGGAGTGGTGCATGAGACCTTTGTGTCTCCTAGTCTCTTAATTGTGTTGATCATTTTATCCTGCTGTATTTTTGTCATAACATCCAGGATCAAGGATCCGTTGTGCCCTCTTCTAATGTTTTTGAGAGAAATATTCTCTTGGGACAGGGAGATTTTTATTTGTGCCTGTATGCCGTTTATGGTTTTGTTTGTAAACCCGTCTTTTTGTTCAGGTGTTACTATCACCGGGAATTGGAATGGTGTGATAGTTTTCCTGTCTGATCCATACTGTTTGTTTTGGGGGTCAGTGGATGATCGATGTGCCTCGTTGTGGCCATCCCTGTTGTTTGCCCCTTGTAATGTAGCCTTTTGTTGGGTTGTGGTCGGTGAGTTGGGAGGCGTTGCAGAAGCGTTCGAGTCCGTTTCTGACAAAGCTAGGTCACTCTCTATGTTGACAGTGATTTGTTTGTTCATTTGGGCATTACTAGTTAGGAGCTGATCTATTTCTGACTCCGAGTTGCTATCGTCAGAGTGTGAATTGTTGCCCATTGTATTTTTGGCAGAACTTCTAGTTCGCGTTTTTGGGTTAATTTGTTGTTTAACCATTGCTGGTTGTTTAATTTTATCATTGGTTTTGGTTATTTCCATTTGTACTGGTTCTATGCCAGTGACTGGATATGGTTCTATGGTACCCCGTTTTTTGGGGGTTTTGGGGGGCATTTTCCCCGTTTATTATATATGAAAAAAGAAAAAAAAAACCTGGTTTCCTTTATCTGGTTAATTGTTCATATATAAAAATAAAAAAAAAAAAAAAAAAAAAAAAACCCACACTTTTACTGTTGTGGTTTGGTTAGTTTATTGCAGGGGTCGGGAACCTATGGCTCGCGAGCCAGATGTGGCTCTATTGATGGCTGCATCTGGCTCGCAGACAAATGTTCGATTATATAAAAAAAAAATGTTTCTTTAGACTTCTTTACTCTACATATTAATTACATTTCAATATTTAATTCTACAAATGAGCTAAAGTCTACTAAAGTCTCAACGCCTGCATGAAGCTTAACCTCATCACGTATCAACCAGACTACAAAGCCATCAGCAAAGCCATGCAGCACCAGAAGTCGCATTAATGGTAAGAAACACTCATTATTGATTAGCAACAGCATAACAATGTTATTAAAAAGAATTCAGAGACATAATTATTGTACTTTTAGTGTTGAAATTAACCAAAATGCACACATTTACTCGAATTTTTAGTTTTAAACATAATGTATGGCTCTCACAGAATTACTTTTCAAAATATGTGGAGTCCATGGCTCTCTCAGACAAAAAGGTTCCCTACCCCTGGTTTATTGTTACATATTAGCCAGTCTCTTTCTTTCTTAAACTTTATAATTTATTTATTTTGTTATATCTTGTATTAAAATACTAAACCCCTATATGTATTATTTAGTTTGAACTAAACGCTTCCAGTGTTGTATTTATTTGGCGGGAAACCTACCCTTCAAACAATAGACCGGTCCCTTTAACGGACTTAAGATAACTGCAATGGAAGCATTTTCCTCTCGTCAATACATATAACAATATATTAAGTTAGCATACAAATTCTCCTTTAAAGCGTCCCTCCCCCGATAAAAAATATAAGGTTTATACGGTTTGTATGACACTGTTTTATACTATTTAACTCTCCCCCAAATGATCAAACTATATTTTATTTAAGAATGTTTCCTTTTATATAAAATTCTTTTAAATTTTTTGAGAAAGAAAAAAAAAAAAAAAAAAAAAAAAAAAAAAAAAGGAAAAGAAAAAAAATAAAAATAAACAAAACTTGACTATAAATTTATTGGGAATACTTGGGCTCCCTCGTATGTAAAAATTATTTTTAAAGGGTTCTTTTCTTTTCCAATGTTAGTTTAGTTCTAAAAAAACAACATTAAAATTTAGGTTATATATTTTATAATAAATTCTTTATCTTTATCTGTATTTCGCTCCCCCCTAAATTACACACTTTTTTAAAAAAAAATATTTTTACTTCTGCGAAGAATAATTCTATTTTAAAATACTTTTTAATATTCTTTCCCTTTTATTTAAATTTATTTATTACGTTGTCCTCCTTATACACAGTCCGTCCACAAGAGCTCAGAGAAAGTCAAAATGTTTTACTCACGGTTTAACTTTTGTTGCTCTAGAGTCGATGATGGAAGAAAGAAAAAAGTCTAGGTACTTCTGTGTTTTAGGAGTGCGGCCCCCAGAGCTCTCGCACTGAAGCTGAAGATGCGTTGTTCTGGTTGTTCTCGAAAGTCGGCTGCGAATTCTAGAAGGGAAGGTGCGTGCTGGTTAAGTGACCTAACAGACCCGGTCGAGGTAAAAGTCCTAAAAAGAACTGAAAACCCTCACCGAGCCAAGCAAACGTGATGAGGAAAGGTGAAAAAATGGATGTGAAATATGAAATGATTATGAGAATGACAATGAACATGTAGGTGATATCGAATTGAAATACAAACCGCGCGCGCGCGATAAAAATTGACCGATAAGCTGATGGCGACCGTTCCGAAAAATGCGTCCGTCTGGCTGCGATGCTGCTCCTCGAATGTCGTAAAAAGTTTCCTAAAAAAAAAAAAAAAAAAAAAAAAAAAAAAAAAAAAAAAAATTTCGCGATCGAATTCTGCCTTAAGTAGCTGCAGCAAACGTCGGCTTGCTGACGGGCTTTCAAACGGAGCGCTCCCATTTTCAGCGCGCGCACTAGTCCCGAACGATAAAAGTCAAAAAACCCGGCAAATTTTCATTTCACATTCGAGGAGCAGCATCGCAGCCAGACGGACGCATTTTTCGGAACGGTCGCCATCAGCTTTTCGGTCAATTTTTATCGCGCGCGCGCAGTTTGTATTCAATTCGATATCACCTACATGTTCATTGTCATTCTCATAATCATTTCATATTCCACACCCATTTTTTCACCTTTCCTCATCACGTTTGCTTGGCTCGGTGAGGGTTTTCAGTTCTTTTTAGGACTTTTACCTCGACCGGGTCTGTTAGGTCACTTAACCAGCACGCACCTTCCCTTTTAGAATTCACAGCCGACTTTCGAGAACAACCAGAACAACGCATCTTCAGCTTCAGTGCGAGAGCTCTGGGGGCCGCACTCCTAAAACACAGAAGTACCTAGACTTTTTTCTTTCTTCCATCATCGACTCTAGAGCAACAAAAGTTAAACCGTGAGTAAAACATTTTGACTTTCTCTGAGCTCTTGTGGACGGACTGTGTATAAGGAGGTCATCGTAATAAATAAATTTAAATAAAAGGGAAAGACTATTAAAAAGTATTTTAAATTAGAATTATTCTTTGCAGAAGTAAATTTATTTTTAAAAAAAAAAAAGTGTGTAATTTAGTGGGGAGTGAAATACAGATAAAGAATTTATTATAAAATTTGTAACTTAAATTTTAATGTTGTTTTTTTTAGAACTAAACTAACATTGGAAAAGAAAAGAACCCGCTAAAAAATATTTTTTTACATACGAGGGAGCCCAAGTATTCCCAATAAATTTATAGTCAAGTTTTGTTAAATTTTTTTTTTTAATTTTTTTTTATTTTTTTGTTTTTTTTTGTTTTTTATATTTTATTTTTCTCCCCAAAAATTTAAAAGAATTTTATATAAACGGAAACATTCTTAAATAAAATATAGTTTGATCATTTGGGGGAGAGTTAAATAGTATTAAGCAGTGTTATACAAACCGTATAAACCTTATATTTTTAATCGGGGGAGGGACGCTTTAAAGGAGAATCTGTATGCAAACTTAATATATTGTTATATGTATTGATGAGAGGAAAATGCTTCCATTGTAGTTATCTTAAGTCCGTTAAAGGGACCGGTCTATTGTTTGAAGGGTGGGTTTCCCGCCAAATAAATACAACACTGGAAGCGTTTACCCGCATTTAAAACCGACCAATCAGTGACCGAGTCCTAGTAAGCTATTATCAACCAATCAGAAACAGGTAGAGACGTGTGGTGCTCCCCAGAGGCCCACCTCGCCTAAGAGCGTAGTACCAGCAGCGAACTAGTTCAAACTAAATAATACATATAGGGGTTTAGTATTTTATTTTAATACAAAATATAACAAAATAAGTTATAAAGTTTAAGAAAGAAAGAGACTGGTTAATATGTAACAATAAACTAACCAAACCACAACAGTAAAAGTGTAGGTTTTTTTTTTTGTTGTTGTTTTTTTTTTTTTTTTTTGCTTTTTTTTTTTTTTTTTTTTTTTAAACAATTAACCAGATAAAGGAAACCAGGTTTTTTTTCTTGTTTTTTTTTCATATATAATAAACGGGGAAAATGCCCCCCAAAACCCCCAAAAAACGGGGTACCATAGAACTATATCCAGTCACTGGCATAGAACCAGTACAAATGGAAATAACCAAAACCAATGATAAAATTAAACAACCAGCAATGGTTAAACAACAAATTAACCCAAAAACGCGAACTAGAAGTTCTGCCAAAAATACAATGGGCAACAATTCACACTCTGACGATAGCAACTCGGAGTCAGAAATAGATCAGCTCCTAACTAGTAATGCCCAAATGAACAAACAAATCACTGTCAACATAGAGAGTGACCTAGCTTTGTCAGAAACGGACTCGAACGCTTCTGCAACGCCTCCCAACTCACCGACCACAACCCAACAAAAGGCTACATTACAAGGGGCAAACAACAGGGATGGCCACAACGAGGCACATCGATCATCCACTGACCCCCAAAACAAACAGTATGGATCAGACAGGAAAACTATCACACCATTCCAATTCCCGGTGATAGTAACACCTGAACAAAAAGACGGGTTTACAAACAAAACCATAAACGGCATACAGGCACAAATAAAAATCTCCCTGTCCCAAGAGAATATTTCTCTCAAAAACATTAGAAGAGGGCACAACGGATCCTTGATCCTGGATGTTATGACAAAAATACAACAGGATAAAATGATCAACACAATTAAGAGACTAGGAGACACAAAGGTCTCATGCACCACTCCTAAACCAAAAATAACAAAACCTCTAACAAGTCTAGGGGTTATTAGGGGGTACGAACTAGAAGAGTCCCTCGAAGCATCTAATGAAATTATCAAAGATGCTAAAATCAAAATCCTAAGAGCTCTGTCCAAGTACAAAACAAACCAAAGCACTATCTTGGTACAATTTATGGGACCACTTCCCAATTCGACCATAATAGGCTGCAAAACGTATACAGTCGAACAGTACCGCAGCAGAGTACTGCAATGTAAAAAGTGCAAAAAATTTGGGCATCGAGAAACAAACTGCAATAGGGATGAGACATGTGGGAAATGTGGGAAAGATCACAAAACCGATGATTGCGAAGACAACCCAAACAACTTACACTGCTCCAACTGTAAAGTAAGTGGACACGGGGCCACATCTGCCGATTGCCCATCCATAATGACACATGGAATAGCCTCGCAATTAAGTGCAACTGGCCGATACACCTACGCAGATGCCCTCAGAATTAATAAAGGCAAAACTGTAGAAGAATTACAAGAGTTAATAGAGCCTACAAAGCAAACATATGCTAAAACACTCACACAAACAAACACACACCACTCAAGCAGTACAGCCTCTATTGAGAGACAACAGGACTGCCCAAACCAACCATTTGGCCATGAAGCACTACAACAACTTCCACTCCAGACCGAACAAAACAACAACACTGCAAAACCAAGTAAAATGACTGCATTTAACTCAGAAACAATCATACCTCTCCTAAAAGATCTCCTTGCTCTTCTCCTACACCTGTTCACATCACAAACAACCCCTCGAGACCTAATGCCAGTCACAGAGCACCTGTGCCAATTACTAAAAGAATTAAATAAACCAGGAAACTAATTAAACACTCTCACCTTAATAATAAGTACCCAAATAAAAAGCATTGCCATGGCTTCCCTAAACCCCATAACTATCCTCCAGTGGAATAGCAGGTCCCTCCAAAGGCATAGAGGTGAACTGGAGGAATATATTAAAAACAATCCCCCAACCCTACTAATTATACAAGAACTGGGTCTCCAACCCAAAAACCAAAACCCAATTAAAATAAATGGATATCACTTCCCTCCGATACAAACTACCCGACCGACCAGGGGTGGGGGTGTGGCCATTTACTCCAAAATAGGCACAATAATCACACCAACCATAACAAACTTAAATAACCCGAATATCGAAATAATATCAGCAAAAATTGACGTTACGGCAATTAATAACAGACAGACAAAGACGTACACCATACATAACGTGTATATAGCCAACGACGCACATTACAATACAATTAACGCAGACACGCTAAAAGCATTAGACGGACCAAACACCATTATCAGTGGAGACTTCAACGCAAAAAACCCACTGTGGGATGACTCAGCCACACAAAAATCCCAGGGAGGTAGAGTAATCGAACAACTACTAGACGAAACAACCCTAACAATACTCAACGACGGACAACCAACTCACGTTTACCACTACGGTGACGAATTACGAGAATCTGCTATCGACCTTACCCTAGCGTCATCAGACATAGCACACCAAATAAACTGGGAAACTGACAGAGACGAACTATTAGGATCTGACCACCACCCCATACATATAACCATACTTAACACAATAGACACCGAAGATACACCTAATAATGACTTCAGAATAAATTTGAAAAACACGGACTGGGACAAGTACACGACGATCACCCAAAACCCACCCGACATCACCAAGCAAACAATAAATCTAGCCACTGAAACAGTAACCAAATTCATAATAAGCAACATCAAGAAGTCCTCTCCGCCCCCAAGAACTAAAAGAAAACAAAAACCAGGTACCCCCTGGTGGACAGCAGAGTGCTCTGCGGCCACGAAAAACAGGAAAAAAGCATTTAGAAGATACAAACGTACACGACGACCAGACGATAAAACGAAATTTAATGAAGCCACCAAACTAGCAAAAGAGACAATAACCAAGACCAAAACACAAGAGTGGCTAAATTTTTGCAATTCGATAGACACACAAACAAACATCAGAGAGGGATGGAGAAAAATAAAAATGATTAACAACCCGAAAAAACAACATATGCCCACCCTTTTGGTAGACAAGACCGAATTTAAGACGACCAAAGACAAAACCAACATATTAGCCGACACGTTTCAAAGACACAGCTCCAACGCCAACCTCGACCCACGTTTTCTACCAACCAAGACTTTTACTGAAGAAAAATATAAGGACCCCACAAAAACGAACAAACAAATACTAGACGAAGACATAACGCTTCACGAACTACTCGTAGCTCTTAAAAACAAAAGAAAAAGCTCATCCCCGGGTCCAGACCTGGTTACATATGAAATGATCAAAAAAGCACACACCAACCTCCAAAAAACGATCATTCAACTGTTTAACCGCATCTTCGCAGTGGGCGAATTCCCTGCTAAGTGGAAGAAAGCATTCATAATCCCCATTCTTAAACCAGGAAAACCTAAAACAGACCCCAACAGCTACAGACCCATATCACTCACCTCCCAACTAGGGAAAACTTTAGAAATAATAATAAAACAAAGACTCATGCACTATTGCGACACAGCAGGAATCTTACCGCCGCAACAAAGTGGTTTCCGCCCAAACCGCTCCACCCAAGACCACCTGGTAAGCCTAAACCAAGCAATAATAAATAGGATAAATAACCCAATCACCAAAAAACCTGCGTCTAATACGAAAGGACTATGTGCAGTGTTCCTGGACATCGAGAAGGCCTATGATATGTTATGGCATACCGGCCTTCTCAATAAATTAATTCAAATAGGAGTAACAGGAAATATGTTTAGTGTGATAAAATCATTTTTACAGAATAGAGAAATTTCAGTCAAAATCGATAATGAAACATCAGAATATAAAAAACTAGATAACGGAGTACCTCAGGGTAGTGTCATCAGCCCGCTTTTATACATTATCATGGTCTCAGACCTATCAAAAAACATCAATAAACAAAACACACTAAGCCAGTTTGCTGACGACACCTCCCTGTGGGGTAATGTCACACACAAAAAAACAAGAAACAGACCTGTCACCACAGGTATCCAAGAAATACAAAAAGATCTCGACAATATCACAAAATGGTTCATAGATAACGGTTTTAAATTATCAGCACCCAAAACGCAAGCTATAATATTTCAGGGCAAAGCAATAGGGAAACGCACCTATCCTAGACTAAAAATAGATGGTGTAGAGGTAAACTACCAAACCAAAATAAAGTTCTTAGGAGTGATATTTCAGGAAACCCACCAGATAAAAGAATATGTAGACCAATGTATAGTAGCAGCAAACAGAGGATTAAACCTGATGAAGGTAGTATCAAAACCATCATGGGGGGCCAACATTAAAACTATGCTTAATCTATATCATGCCTTTGTGATGTCCAGGCTACTATATGCACCAACCTTATTATTAAATCTAAATATTACAACTCTAAAAAAGCTCTCAGACACCCAGGCCAGAGCTCTAAAAATAGCACTAGGAGTACCAACATCATCATCTAATATTAGTACAATAGCAGAAAGTGGACAAAGACCAATAGAGATCACGATAATGCAAAGAGCAATAAAAACGTATCTAAAACTACAGACAATGCCGGACAACCACCCAGCCAAAATAATAACAGCTCCTGACTCATCAACGCTTAGCCAAATAACCAATTACATAGAAGCAAGTTCAGGGCAAAAACTTATTATTAAGCCACTGATTAACCTGACAAACAAGACACCCACCTGGAAACTCAGACCACCCAACGTCAACAGAACATTAGAACAATACTCGAAAGTAAACTCCCCAACACTAATGAAACATATATTTTTACAACAACTGGAAGAGTGCTATAAAGACTGGACTATAATTTATACGGACGGATCTCACGACCCAACTAATGGTAAGACAGGAATAGGAATATTTATCAAAAACCAAGCCGAAATTAGCCTCAAAATAACGGATAACACTACTATATTTACAGCTGAGATGATGGCCATATTAACTGGACTAGTGCAAGCTAGCAAAAACAAACCACCAAACACCAATTATTTAATAGCAACTGACTCTCTATCGGCACTAAAGGCGCTGGAAAAAAACTCGGGACAAAGACCAGATATTAATTATTTAATACTAAACAAAACAAACGAACTAATTGACAAGGGCAGTAAAGTAGACATAATATGGATCCCAGCCCACATTAATATACCAGGAAACGAAAGAGCGGATAAACTAGCCAAACAAGGACTGACCCAAAATAAAGAACTAAATATTTTAATGTCGCCTCAGGAAAACTTTAACCTATTAAATAAACAACTCAACAAGATATGGCAAGGAAAATATAATATACTAGCTAAAGGTAGAAGACCCAAGATAGACAAAACTATCAAGACAACCCCAACATATTTTGACTCTACAAGAAGGGACCAGACAAGAATAACTAAACTACGTCTAGGTAGTGAAAGAACACACTACACAGATATTAAATGCAGTTGTGGGCAACGCCTGACATTCGAACATATATTAAAAAATTGCCAATTGATAGCCCAGGAAAGAAGGGATTTTACAGAATACTTGATAGAAAATAACATTCAGACTACAATAGAAGGGGTACTCAACCCTCCAAAACAGCTCTGGCAGGGGTGTCTTAGCAAACTTAATAGTCTCATCACCAAACACCCCCTTCACAGACTACTATGAAAGAAACTAGAGGGAAGATATCCCAAATTAAAACCCCAAATTACACTTAGGTGGTCCTATGCGCCCCACACGAAATTGAGACCGGTGGTGGGAAGCTAACTGTTGGGATGACTATACTCTCTCCATGTACATAACAGTATCCCATCCAGGGCCCGAGAATATATAGATAATTTTAAATATTTAGATATTATTTTTTTTTTTTTTTTTTTTTTTTTTTTTTTTTTTTTTTTACAATAGCCGATTGCTGGCTTTGTCCGCCAGCAAGGCGGGGGAAATCCGACATGAGGCGACGCCCCCCAAAATCCAGCCCTTGTGGGGGGCTGGGTGGCGGCAGACAAACCGACCCAAAACAACGTCCCAAAATAACGGACCTGGCGCGCCCCATAGTACCACCACCCAATGTGGCAAATACGATGGGCAGGTCCCACCCACCCACATTCCCCCACCACCCCACAAGGTCACGAACCCAACCACAACATAACCTTTCCCTCTCGCACAAACCACAGGAGGTATTGCGAGATGGTTCCCGAGCAATAGATGCCTACTATAGACATAGCTCGAGATATATAATCACCTTTTTTATAGTCCCCACAATCTCACACTGGATACCTCAGACACACAGCTCGCAACGAAGCCTAAAGGGGTGCTCTGGTTTCAGTGTGAAATTTACCCCCCAAACCTTGATTTTTGATTTATTCCCAAGACCTATAACCCCCCAAACCGGTGCCGGTAATCTGCCTCCACTCAGCCACCCACTGGGTATGAGTTGGGAGCTAGTGTCGGATTATAAACCTATGTTTTTTCCCCGGATGGGACCTATGTGTTAAAGGAACTTTTTTTTTTTTTTTTTTTTTTTTTTTTGTTGTTGTTGTTGTGTGTGTGTGTTGTATTGTTGAAGTATCGTCTGGAAAGTGCATGTAGTAACATATATGTTTATTATTTCATCCCAACCCCATTGCACCCATGAGGTCTGTCCTTTTTTACATTCCGTCTGCTTCCCCAGTGATGCCCCCTACCGCCCCACCATTGGTCGACTAAAGTAATGATTGGGAGGACCACCTAAATTTATACAACAAAATTACAAAGTAAATAAGGAAATAATAATGGATATATAAAAACAACTAATTAAATTATTATAACCAGGTAAAAATGAACAAATAATAAGCCAAATGATAAATGATTAACAGGAGAAAGGAAAAAATAAAAGGGAAAAAATAATAATAATCAGAACTGTTAAATAATATAAAAGGAAAAAAAAAAAAAAGAGAAGAAAAACAAAAAGGGTGTTGGATTCTTTGTTGTTTTTTTAAAAAATAAATAAAATAAAAAATTAAAAAAAAAAAAATAAATAAATAAATAAATTAAAAGGAAAAAAAAAAAAAAAAAAAAAAAAAAAAGGATACACCCGAACAACAAGAGCTCAGAACGACAGACAGCCTTGACCGGCCAGGCATGAGGTAACGAGTAAGCCACCAAACAACTCTGCGGACATTTGGAAACAATACAATGAGAACTACGTTGACATAGCCAGTGGGCTAAACCACCCCCTCCCTTTTCCCCCACACCCCCCTCACCCAGCGCGAAAGCGGCGGAAGCCGGAAGCGCCCCCTACACTCCATCCATCCCAAATTTTCATTTCCATTGCACTGCGCGTTATCGAAAGAAAGCTAATCTCGTCACCATGCCACCAAAAGTGAGCGCGAAAGGCGCCAAGAAGGCCGGCAAGGCCAAAGCCGTTCGTTCCGGCGACAAGAAAAGGAAGCGAAAGCGAAAGGAGAGCTATGCCATTTACATCTACAAGGTGCTGAAGCAGGTGCACCCGGATACCGGCATCAGCAGCAAAGCCATGTCGATCATGAACAGTTTCGTCAACGACATCTTCGAGAGGATCGCTGCCGAGGCCTCGCGTCTGGCACATTACAACAAACGCTCGACCATAACCAGCCGCGAGATTCAGACGGCAGTGCGCCTGCTCCTACCGGGAGAACTTGCTAAGCATGCTGTGTCTGAAGGCACCAAGGCAGTCACCAAGTACACGAGCAGCAAGTAAATGTGACAAGACAAGAGAGCCAGCCTCACTCGGCTTGCTTGCTTGCTTCTTCTTCTTCGATATCACGGTCCTTTTCAGGACCACAACCGTTTTCAAAAGGACATTTTGCTCATGACGAGCGGTTGCTTCAAATGCCATTTTTCTTTTTTTAATTATTATTATTATTTTAATCTTCACTGCTTTTGTTGTTTAGATTTTTTTTGGGGGGGGGACGTGTGGTTGCTTCTATTAACCATTTTCTTTTCTTATTATTTTTATCTTGTTAACTGCTTTTGTTTGTGCTAGTTTTCTGTCTTTGCTGCTATTATTATTATTGTCATTTTCTCGTTCGTTTAGATTTTTTTTTTTTGGGGGGGGGACAAGTACTTGCTTCTATTACCATTTTCTTTTATTATTTTTTCTTGTTAACTGCTTTTGTTTGTGCTAGTTTTCTGACTTTGTTATTATTATTGTCATTTTGTTCTTCTTCGTTTAGATTTTTTTTTTTTTTGAGGGGGGGGGGGCAGACGAATGGTTGCTTCTATTACCATTTTCTTCTTCTTATTATTGTCATTTTGTTCTCTTTCGTTTAGATTTTTTTTTTTTTGGGGGGTGGGGGTGACGAATGGTTTCTTCTATCACTATTTTCTTTTACTATTATTATTTTTTACTTGTGAACTAACTGCTTTTGTTTGTGTGCTATATTTCTCTCTTTGTTGTTATTATTCTCGTTAGTTTGGATTTGTGTTCTTTGATTCCCCCCCATTCACGCACCCGATACGCGTGCACACGTGTGTCTGTCTCATTAATAACGACTTGGTACGCTTGATTGAATGTAGGGGACGCTTCCGGCTTTCGCGCTGGGTGAGCTTGTTGTGGGGGAAAGGGAGGAGGTGGTTTAGCCCACTGGCTATGTCAAACTAGTTTTTATGTATCATTTCCAATTGGTCAGCTGTCCGCAAAGTTGTTTTTAGTGGTTTACTCATTACCTCATGTCTGGCCGGTCAAAGTTGTCTGTCACTCCGAGCTCTTTTTGTTCGGGTGTATCTTTTTTTTTTAATTTATTTATTTTTATTTTTTCTTAAAAAACCCAACACCCGACTTGGTACGCAACAACTGCCACCCAACTTATAGGACACCTTTAATAATAACCTGCATGCATGCATGGAAGAGATAACATGCCCAAACCGTCTAAATCCCAAACTAGAAAACCTCAACAACAACAAAAACAAATAAAAAATATAAAACCCTGTGTAAGATGCCACTCACATCCCTGAAAATAACCCGTAGCCTAGTAACTGCTACTAAAACAACAAAAACAAGACACCTCCGATCAAGTCACCATCAAGGGGGTTTGGGGGCTCAGTAGTTGTTGTTGAATGTGGGGAACGCTTCCGGCTTCCGCCGCTTTCGCGTTTGGAGGGGGGGGGAGAGGGAGGGGGGTGCCTTTCTGCTGCTGCGTGTGCCCGGGTTGTTCAACTTCCCGACCTCCTCACTGGTGGCGTCGTTGTTGTTGTTGTCGTGGCTGTCCCCGGTGTCCGTTGGGATGCCTGAAGGTGGGCGCTGGCGGCCAGTACAGATGGTCGAGTAGCAGTTGGATTAAATCGGCCATTGGATGGTTAAAATAACCCCAAGAGGGGTACTGTTCTTCCTAGTACAGCCAGTGTTGTTGTTGTTGAGGGCGCTGTTGTTGCCTCCGAATATGTGGTGGCGGGCGCCGTCTTTTTTCCTTTCGCCCTGTTCAGGTGTTGTTGGTGGTGTGGGCTGGCATTCTGATGTCGTTGTGGCCGTTGTTGGTGGTCGAGGCAGCATCGCTGGTATAGGTGAGAGGGGTACGGCCTCGAGCTCCATTGAAACCTGGTCCAATATGTTATCAAGTGGGTTGTCTTTTACTTTCATTTGCATGCTTTTAGGAGGATTGCAGGCTTGCATGATCTTTGTTTTTATCGCCATTTCTCTTCAGTCACAATTTTCCAACTTCTAATTCCTGTTTGGTGGTCTTATTCTGCAAATATTCCTTGGCACCTATTATCAAGATATCTGCAAAGTCTACATCTATGACAACCGTTTGGTCCTTCCACAGAATGCCTCAATTTGTCCCGCTCATTCATTTCTTCTTGATGAAACCAAATACTAGCAAGAACATAAATGGCAAGAAGATATAACATTTTTTTAAGCAGGTGTCGATGCTGATTATATCGAGATGTGAAGAAAATATCATTTAACATGAAACAAATCTACTGGTTTGTCTACTACAAAATTCTTATAGAAGTCTTCTTTCCTTCTTTATATGACTGGCATAATAAGACCATGTTTATCAAGCTGCTGTGATATGCAGAAGGCTTGGCTTTGAGACATTATCACATTATTGGAAATGCGTGTAAATGCCTGGCACATATCACATTACTGGAAATGCATTTAAGTGCTTGGCAGAAGTGATCATTATTTTAATGGGTTAGTTTGAGTAGTACGATAGGAGCGAGAGGTGAGTAGATTTTTACTCTTCTTGCCAGCAGCCTTATCTGTATTTAAACATTTAAACAGTTTATTTAAACAGTATATTTAAACAGCCTTATTTGTATTTAAACATTTAAACATACTGTTTAAATGTTTAAATACAAATAAGGCTGTTTAAATAAACTGTTTAAATGTTTCAAATTTAAACAGCCTTATTTGTATTTTAACATTTAAACAGTTTATTTAAACATTAAACAGTGTATTTAAACAGCCTTATTTGTATTTTAACAGTATATTTAAACAGAAATAAATACCAAAATACCAGTTACGAGAGGAGTGCGACACCTACATCGATTGTTGCATTCATTGCAAACATACATCATATCGCTGACAACATTCTAAAACTCCTTTTAATGTACACATTCAAACAGCAGGCACACATTATGTAATATATACTCTAACATATATATCGGTAAAATCATGAATATTATATAAATAATAGACAGACAGATAGTTAGTCACAGAAAGACAAAAGTATTACATTTATATAACTGACACAAATAATATTATTATCAAAAACCATTTAGAGATGAAATCATTTTAATAATAAGGCAAAAGTATTGCTTTAAAAAGTAAAGATTCTCTTCTTTAAAAAAAAACCCAGATGAATTATAACAAAATTTAATAATAAGGCAAAAAAAAATACTCTTATTTAAAAAAAACAAACAAACATGTATTATAAGAAAAATTCAATAATCAATTAAAATATATTTTTCCTTAACAGAATACGTATACATTCGTTGAAACATATTTATACAAGACAAATGAATAAAGCAAACTATTTTAATATTTATACCTTTTTACATATACATTATTCTTTTTATGAAATAAACAAACTTGACTTCAAACTGTTTTAATATTTATACATTCTTTACATATACATTATTCTTCTTATGAAATAAACAAACTTGACTTCAAAATGTTTTCTTGTATAGTAATACAAATCGACTGTAAACTGTTTCCTTGTAATATAATAAAAAATCATTTCAACCTCCTTCATATGAAATAATACAAAACATGGTCCAATTGCCTTCTTATCAAGCAATATAAATTCACTTTAAGCTGTCGTCTTATGGAAATAATACAAATTAACTTTAAGCTGTCTTCTTATGGAAATAATAAAAATTAACTTTAAGCTGTCTTCTTATGGAAACAATACAAATTAACTTAAAGCTGTCGTCTTATGGAAATAATACAAATTAATTTAAGCTGTCTTCTTATGGAAACAATACAAATTAATTGTACACCCTCTTCTTATGAAATAATATAAATTGTCTCTAAACTTTCTTCTTGTGAAATGATATCAATTATCTTTAGTCTGTCTTAGGGTTAAACGATAAAATTAACTTCAATCTGTCATCTTCTTAAACAATACAACATTATACACTGTCTGGGAAACATTTTGCAGTGGCATTTACAATCCTGTTATAAAACTTATTAAAATCCTTTATTACAACATTAATTACAATCCTTTATTACAACATTAATTACAAGCCTTTATTACAACATTAATTACAATTAATTATTACAACATTTATTACAATCCTTTATTACAACATTGATTACAATACTTTAATAAAATCCTTTATTACAACATTAATTACAATACTTTAATAAAATCCTTTAGTACAACAATATTAAAAATCTGTTATTACAACATTAATTGAACCATTTATTACAATCATTTACATTGAATGGCATCCTTTATTGTAACATCTAAAATCCTATAAATGAGAATATAACACCAGTAATAATGCTTATCAATTCTACACATCTTCACTATATTGTCTTTTCAGTAAATAAATTAAATGCTATTCTTCAGTAATAAATCACTTATAAATATGAAATATATATACCAGAAGAATCCTATAAAGTAAAATCACACACTTCAGTAATTGTACTACAATGCCTTTTGAGTAAAAATATGAAATTCCATACATTAGAATACCACAGTTCAATAATAATACACTTATAAAGCCTATTCACATTCATCCTGTAAACCCAAATATCTCTCTTCAGTATTAATATACTTATAAAGCCTATTTACATTCATTAGCAAAATCCTGTAAAGAAAAGTGTTTCCCTTCAGTATTAATATACTTATAAAGACTATTCACATTCATTAGCAAAATAATGTAAACCCAAATATCCCCCTTCAGTATTAATATACTTATGAGCCATATAACTGTTTGAAAGAATATATTTTTATTACAATTACAAATCCTAAAATAATACACTCACAAGATTATTCATGTTCGATAATCCAAAATACAACACATCAGTAATAATACACATATAAATATAAACATTATAAATGTATATTTCAGTACAAATGTTTGAAGACTATTTAATTAAATGCAGTTATGTGTAAATTGTTATGCATATAGTTAGAAATATAATAATCAATGAAACATTTAAGTAATGAAACATTGTTGTAATTAATAAACTACACATTATAATTTCAGTGATGTTTATTAATCCTTACATTTAAAACAAATATTTATATTCAATAAACATACATAAACATTCTTGTAAAGTTTCATACTAAAATAGTTTATTTTTTATATGCTTACAAATATTAAAACGTCTTACTTTAGTGATACTTATACAATGTATATATTATATCTTACATATATTAGAACATATATATTATATCTTACATATATCAGAACGTCTTACTTTAGTGATACTTATACAATGTATATATATCTTAACATATATCAGAACATCTTACTTTAGTGATACTTATACAATGTATGCATTATATCTTACTAAAGAACTTATATAAGTTCTATACACATATATTTCTAAATGCCGTACTACAGTAATATAAAATCTCACTTCAGCAATATTTTAATATTATATCAGCACCAAATGAAGTATGCAGTTAATAAATTCATTGTTTAGTCTAATAAAGGTGAATTTAGATCAAACAAAATTCTCAAAAAAGCACAGAATCCTCATTTCTTGGTCAAAAGAAATTCCCATTACAAGTAGTCAAAAAAGCACAGAATCCTCATTTCTTGGTCAAAAGAAATTCCCATTAGAATTGATCAAAATAGAGACATCATTATTTCACCCATACTGCATAAAGCAAAAATGGTGTCGAATTTCCGCTGGCATCTGGAATATTTAAAATTTGTCACTAATAGTAGTATCATTATAAAAATTGCAAAATATTAACAAAGATATAAAATAACTAATAATAAATTGCCACGATTCAAGGAAGGCAGAAAGATTCTATGGAATAAAGTTGATATAAATCTCCTATTACATTTTTAATTTTGACGTCTCAAAACTCCAGGTGTGTTCATGATTTCAGGAGAGGATACAATTCGATTTCATGTGGTAATATCCAATTCCCTCGACCAATGTGATGAAGTGATATTACTAAAAGTGGGATCAAATAAACAATAGACATTAAGGAATATGGAATATTGCAAACAATCGAAAAGGATATTGAAACTGTACTAATAATGGGAACATTTAAATTATAAACATTAAAACATATGGAACATACTAATAATGTAAAATATAAACATTGTAAACTTCAAACATTAAAACGTATGGATCATTACTAATAACAGAATATTAAAAACGTATATAAAGATATTTGAAGTGTACTAATACTGGGAGTATTTAAACTACAAACTAAAACGTATGGATCATTACTAATAGCAGAAAATTAAAACGTATATAAAGATATTTGAAGTGTACTAATACTGGGAAAATTTAAACTACAAACATTAAAACGTATGGATCATTACTACTAATGGAAAATTAAAAACGTATATAAAGATATTAGGGATTATGACGCTTAGCCACACTAGTTATTGGTTATTATTATTATTATTATTATTATTATTATTTAACAACCCATAACTAATTACAGTATCATGATTTATGTTATTAATAATTCTCAATTAAACATATTTACCGTCACACTATATTAGAGAAGACATATCCGTCTTTTAATCTATATTTAGCGAGCCCCCATCTACCCACGGTCTCTCCAAAATATGTCTATCAATATGTGTAAGAAAGTCTATACATTTAACAATAAATTTATTAAATCAACAATCAAATATACAAAACATGAATATTATCTAAAGAGCGTAGACATTTACATCACTTCACAACAATGTTCAGTTAATGCTGGACAAAACATTCAGTTTATCCTAGCATAGACATAAGCAGTCAATTAACATAAGCAAAACACATAATAAAATTCATGGATATCATCATGGAAATGAGAGTAGACTTTAGAGAAATAATTAAAGTCAATTTAATAAACCTTTTCAAAACTGGCGGCTGTCATCAGCACTTGTTCACACTCATTTGTTTGCAGCCATTCACTGTATTTCTTATTCAGGGGAGGCCCAATATGTCCTTTCTACAGGCACGTTTACAGTCATTTGTTTGCAACCATTCACTGTATTTCTTATTCAGGGGAGGCCCAATATGTCCTTTCTACAGGCACGTTCACAGTCATTTGTTTGCAACCATTCACTGTATTTCTTATTCAGGGGAGGCCCAATGTCCTTTCTACAGGCACGTTCACAGTCATTTGTTTGCAACCATTCACTGTATTTCTTATTCAGGGGAGGCCCAATATGTCCTTTCTACAGGCACGTTACACACTTGTTCCTGAATCTTCGACGAGCTCACCAAGCACATCGTAAAAATTCCTAACCCTAACCCTAACCCTAACCCTAACCCTAATCCTAACCCTAACCCTAAATTACACATGAGCTAACACGCACATCATGAGGAATGTTCTTGAATTTCAATGTGCATTTACTCAACACACCACGAGGAACATTCAAAATAATGTTCGTGAATTATCGAGACGAAACCAAACCAAACACTTCTGCCATATTCGCTCTCGAACGGAATTAACAGGAATCAACTTATAGCAATATGTTTTACTGATGTTTAACGACAATGCTGGATGCACACACCATCGTAATCAAGTAGAAAAGAGTAGTTACTGTAGCATGAAGTGACAAAAGAAAAAGGCTTGCACTGCTCTGCAAAAGTCAAATTAAGGCAACACTAATATTCAGGAATGTTTCATCTCTAAGCTCCTTTCTCTCTTACAAACATTCTCAACTTACAAACCCTGCAACAGTTTCGTTAGCCCGATATACACACACCATAAGAAACATAGCATCGATCAAAATTCACAAATGTAATGTACAACGTAATCAAATTAGTGAACATAGAAATAATGGGATTCAATTGCATAAAGCATTCTTCAGTTCAAATCATAGATCAATAGCAAACATTCTTTCTTTTTCACTCAGTTAACATACCATAAACTACACTTGCCTTTATGACCAGACTCGAATTATGTTCAAATTCAAAATGGTTAGAATAGAGTACTTCTTCAACAAAGTAACGTTTGGTCAATCCCCATTGGTTAAGGTTGATATAAACAAGTGTGTGACTATTAGTCAGAAAAAATATTCATCCAGTTGGAATGGTTTGGATTGCATCAGCAAATTCTCTGAGTTGTTTATTTCCAATTTTGACACTTACAAAAAATACCATCATAAGGACTGCCCAAGTCCGGGTTACATTGACAATTTAACAATTTATATAACAATTAAGTCCAGAAATAGGAGTAGGCAAATTTACTCCACCACAGTAACATTATTGAAAAAAATACATAACAAAGGTATTGGAACATTACTAATAATGGAAAACTTTTAACAACAAACACTCAGGAATCTGGAACATTACTTATAATGGAAGAATGTAAACAACAAACATTAAGAAATTTGGTATACTAATAATAATGTGTAGCATATAGACAATTGACTGCGGCACACGACACCTACATCTATAATCACATTCACTCAATGTTTCATCACAATAGACTACTGTACTGTTGTGCGATTTTGCATAATTTTAATTCTTTTTGTTAGCATAAGAGACAGGTTCTAAAATTTAATTTTTACAGATTAATATAAAATCTATTGTTATTCTACATTGTTGGTAAAATCCAGGAGTTAAGAGTCAGGCATTACACATTATTTGTTTATTATTTCATAAAATATCTTGATGTACTAGCATGGAACAGCATAACATCTTATGATGTACTGGCATGGAACTAATTCAGCATAACATCTCTTGATGTACTAGCATGGAACTAATTCAGCATAACATCTCTTGATGTACTAGCATGGAACTACGATATAGGTTTGAAAATGTACTCGTCAATACTCTCTTCATGTATTAGCATGGAACTAAAAGACAGGCTTTGTAAGTTTACTTTTACATAATTTTATATAAAATCTCTTCATGGTCTATCCTGGAGCTATAAAACACGCCTTCGTATAATTTAATATAAAATTTCTGACTGTATTGGACTGGACATGCCGAGAGACATATTTTACAAGTTTACTTGTACATAATAAAATAACCAATCTCCTCATGTAATAGCCTAGAAATAAAACAGACATCACAAGTTTATATAACTTAATGTAAAATCCCCGGATGTAATAGCCTAGAAAAGAGACAGACGTCACAAGTTTATATAATGTAAAATCCCCGGATGTAATAGCCTAGAAATAAGACAGACGTCACAAGTTTATATAAGTTAATGTAAAATCCCCGGATGTACTAGCCCAGAAATAAGACAGACTTCACAAGTTTATATAACTTAATGTAAAATCTCTTGATATAAGAGAAGGTAATCAGCACATTATGAAATGCTATGCTTATGGTTTAATAACAAAACTCTTCTTGACAGGTTGGTGGATAAGATACATGCTTTAAAATGTACCTGTTTAGAGTTTAATATTGAATCCCTTGTTATCATAAGCTGGAGGTGGCGTTTGGTCATTGTTTAAAAAAAATGTTGTGTAGTTTTCCATCTTCATATCATTGACAATATTATAGTGATTGTCAGTGTCATGGACAACCTGAAAAATATTTGAATTGAATGACATTGATAAACATGTATACAGTGATCATCACTACTACTGATAACACGAGTCAAGTTTTATATGATGGTCATACATTTTTATATTATGGTCAGTGCTGTCTATGATATTTTGAAATAAAGTAGCACGACTATCGTTGTCATTCGCAATCTGAAATAAAATATTTCAATACCCTATAATAAAATATTACAACGACCACCATTTTTGAAGTAAAGTAAATGAAACTATTACAATGACATTCATTCACATGGGAAACATAAAATGAAACTATACAGGCCGACACGGACACTGATAATCTGAAAAAATATATTATACTGGTATTTACTGACTTTGATAAACTGAAATCAAATGTTACAAAATCCACCAAAGACACTGACAGGATGTAATAAAAATATTGTAATGGCATTCAATTGATAAAATGAAATTAAATGTTATATAGACCATCATTACACTGGTAAGATGAAATGCTAATATTAATATGGCATTAATAACTTGAATTTAAATATTATAAAGGCAATGAGTGAAAAAAGACTATCACTATCATATACCACAACATAACATTGTATTTTGTTGTTCCATGAACGTACAACGTTCCATGAAAGTTTCAATAAATAATGAAATAAAGACATCAAGGAGACGCAGGGATTGGTTGGTTTGCCTTTTCAGCAAAGAGGGTGTGCGGCGTCCTTTGTTCTCTAAACAAAATTAGATTAAGATTAGAGGTATTAAATAATGATGAGTTTGTGGCTTGCGGCAGATATGGCTACTCAGGACAAGTTAAGACACAACCTGGATCAGCGAGAAAGGAAACAGCATCAAAGACAAGTTAAGACACAACCTGGGTCAGCGAGAAAGGAAACAGCATCAAAGACAAGTTAAGACACAACCTGGTTCAGCGAGAAAGGAAACAACATCAAAGACAAATTAAGACATAAACATGGTTCAGCCCTAACTCGCACCACGGACAAATTAAGACACAAACCTGGTTCAGTGAGAAAGTAAACGGCCACTAACTCGCACCACGGACAAATTAAGACACAAACCTGGTTCAGTGAGAAAGAAAACGGCCACTAACGCCCTCCACGGACAAATTAAGACACAAACCTGCTTCAGCGAGAAAGAAAACGGCCACTAACTCGCACCACGGACAAATTAAGACACAAACCTGGTTCAGTGAGAAAGAAAACGGCCACTAACTCGCACCACGGACAAGTTGCTAACAAGTGAAACAATAATAAATTTTTAAAATCAGCAATTGTAAATATATATTTTTTTCAATCGATACAATTCTCAAATCTATATTGATTGATAGATTGATAGATTAATTTTTTTCCCTGTTAATATTAAATAGTCTTGCTATCTTTGTAATAAAATTGTCCTTTCTTTTTTTTGGTTTATAGTACCTGAGACATTGATGTGTTTTTCTCTCAATGTACCTGAGACATTGATGTGCTTTTCTCTCAAAGTACCTGAGACATTGATGTGTTTTTCTCTCAATGTACCTGAGACATTGATGTGCTTTTCTCTCAAAGTACCTGAGACATTGATGTGTTTTTCTCTCTCGGTACTTGAGACTTGAATATGATTTTCTCCGTGTACTTAATTCACTGATGTGTTTTTTCTATCTGTGTAGTTAAGCCATTGATGTGTTTTTCTTTTTGTATACTTGAGTCACTGATGTGCTTTATCTCTGAATATTGAGTCATTGATATGATATTTTCTGTCTGTGTACTTGAGTCACTGATGTGCTTTTTCTCTGAATATTTGAGTCATTGATGTGTTTTTTTCTGTCTGTGTACTTGAGTCGCTGATGTGTTTTTCTCTCTCTGTACTTATTGAAGTGTTTTTCTATTTCTATTTTTGGGTGGTTTACTACAATATTCCAATCAGTAAATAGTTATAACGACGTCATCCAATTCAACAGGCTTGATTATTCCTGTTTGCTGTTTTCATAATTATACATTTTACTTAACAAAAACTAACAAGCATGGTGTCTTCTTCTTCTTCTTCTTCTTCTTCTTCTGCCTCTTTCCACGACTTCTTTTTAACTGTCGGTTGTGATCCAAGGTCTCGGAATCTTACCAAGATTCTGGGAGATCCAAGGTTTTATGGAGGATGTGGGCACTTCCGAGGAGTGCTGCTTTGAGTAGTGGTTTCCAGGGAGTTTATTCAGGTAGCTTTCCAATTCAGATGTTATGTTCCCCAAGGCTCCTATCACTATAGGTATCACTTCTGCTTTTACATTCTACAGTCTCTGAATTTCTAATCTGAGGTCTTGGTATTTTTCTATTTTTTCTCTTTCTTTTGTTTGTATGTTTCTATCACTTGAAACAGCGACATCAATGATTGTTACTGTTCTGTTGGACTTATTGAGAACTACAATGGCTGATCTTCGTGCAGGAATAATCCAATCTGTTCTTATCTCGGTCCCACAGTATTTTGACTTCTTCTGTTTCGGTGACTGCTTCTGGTTGGTGCTTCAATACTCTTTCTGGGGTGTTTATGCCATAGTTCTCACACATATTTCTATGTATGTGTTTTGCCACTTCGTTGTGTCGTTTGGTGTATTCTGTTCCAGCCAGAACTTGACATCCAGATAGTATGTGCTCTGTTGTCTCATCCATGGATTTGCAGAGTCTACATTTGGAATCATTTGAGACTTTCATGAGTTTCGTTTTGTGTGCTTTGGTGTTGAGTGCTTGATCTTGTGCAGCTGTTATGAGTGCTTCTGTTTCTGATTTCAATCCTGCCTCTTTCAACCATTTGTACGTTGATTGCTTTGTTGATATTTCGTCGGCTTGTCGTACATACTGGCCATGGAGAGGTTTCTGGCTCCAGGTATGTGCTAGTTCTTGCTTCGTTGTTTTCTTCCATGTTTCTTTGTCTGTTTCTGGGGGTTGGAATAGTCCACTCATCTTTACTGCTTCTATCACTGGATCATCTTTGTTGTTATTCCAGACGTAGTCCACAAGACCAATCACTTCTCCTTCAATGACATGTTTGATGTTCTTGAGACCTCGGCCTCCCAGACCTCTCGAAAATACATAGAGCCTGTCTACGTCTGCTTTGGGGTGTAACGCTTTATGCATTGTGAGTAGTTTTCTTGTTTTTCTATCCATGTTATTTATTTCATGTGCTGTCCAATCTATGATACCTCCAGTGTAGCTTACTATAGGTATTGCGTATGCATTAAGGGCTTGTATTTTGTTCGCCCCATTTAGCTTGGACTTTAGGACTTGTCTAACACTTTTTTCTTTATCTGCTTCTGGGGGTTGGAATAGTCCACTCATCTTTACTGCTTCTTGCTCAGTGGATCATCTTTGTTGTTATTCCAGATGTAGTCCATAAGGCCAATGACTTCTCTTCCTCCTCCTCCTCCTTCTTCTTCTTCTTCTTATTTCTATTCTCTCTTTCTCTTTTGTTTTTATGTTTCTATCACTTGAAACAACTACATAGATGATTGTTGTTGTGTTGGACGTTTTGACAAATACAGTGTCAGTTTTTAATGCAGGAATCATTCGATCCGTCCTTATTTCAGTCCCAGCATTTTTACTTCTCTCTAATGACTGCTTCCGGTTGGTGATTCATGCTCTTTCATAGTCCTCACATAGATTTCTAAGTTGCCATTTCGTTGTGTCTTTTGGCTTATTCTGTTCCAGCCAGAAACATATGTTCTGCTGTTTCATCCATATTTTTGTGAAGAGTTTGTATTTGGAATCATTTCAGATTTTCATGCTATTGGTTTTGTGTGATTTCTTATTTGATATTTGATCTTGTGCTGATCTTATTAGTGCTTCTATTCTGCTTTAAAGTCTGCTTCTTTCAAACACGTGTAGTTTGATTGTTTTGTTGATAATTCTGCTTTAAAATCTGCTTCTTTTAAACACGTGTATTTTGATTGTTTTGTTGATAATTCTGCTTTAAAATCTGCTTCTTTTAAACACGTGTATTTTGATTGTTTTGTTGATAATTCTGCTTTAAAATCTGCTTCTTTTAAACACGTGTATTTTGATTGTTTTGTTGATAATTCTGCTTTAAAATCTGCTTCTTTTAAACACGTGTATTTTGATTGTTTTGTTGATAATTCTGCTTTAAAATCTGCTTCTTTTAAACACGTGTATTTTGATTGTTTTCTTGATAAATCTGATTCTTTTAACCACGTGTATTTTGATTGTTTTCTTGATAAATTTGATTCTTTTAACCACGTGTATTTTGATTGTTTTCTTGATAATTCATAAACATGTCGCACATACTGACCTTGGAGACGGTTTTGGCTCCATCTATTTACTAAAGTGTGTTTTGTTGTTTTCTTCCATATTTCTCTGCCTATTATTTTGTTGTTGATATAATTTACTCATCTTTACTGCTTCTATCAGTGACTCATCTTTGTTGTTATTTCAGATGTAACCCCTCTTGCTTCTAACTTCTCCTTAAAGACATCTTTGATTTTCTTGAATCCTTTGCATCCAATTTTCCGAGCTCCATTTAGTCTATCTACATTTAGCTTTTGAAATGAAAATAGCTTTCTTGTTTTTCTATCTAGTTCATTTATTTCATTTGTTGTCAAATCTATAATACTTCCAGTATAGCAAATGATAGGTATTGGGCTTGTGTTTTTCTATCTAATTCATTTATTTCATTTGTTGTCAAATCTATAATACTTCCAGTATAGCTAATGACAGGTATTGGGCTTGTGTTTTGTTAGCCCCATTTAGCTTGGATTTAAAACTTGTCTTTTATATTCTTTTTTTGGATTTGGACTTTACTTCACTCTTCATATTTTCTTGATGTTGCAGTATCCCTTGCTGAAGAATAGATAGTTCAGTATTATTCAACATAAAATAATAAATTAACCGGAGAACTTTGAGGCATATTTCCTCTTAAAACTTGATGGAATGTCAAAGCGATATAAATTATATCAGTGATAAAATAATATTATCCAATAAACAATGACACTTACAACATATTATCCAATAAACAAGTATACTAAAACATATTATCCAAAAAACAAGTACATTACAACATCTTATCCAATAAAAAATACACTAAAACATATTATTCAACAAACAAGTACACTACAACATATCTTGTAGAAACACACATATATGATCGCAGGACGTGATTATTAAATGCTTATATTACATACCTCTACTGTTTTCTCAGTTTCCTTTTTCTCTTCTTTTGCTTTTTTTGGATTATGTGGCAGAAGAGAGTCTAAATGTTTCAGTTCATGTGGAGTGAAGTTAACTTCCATGACTTTGCGTACAACAGCGGTTAGTAAAACCTGTCCACAAATGATAGTAATTAACAAAACCTGTCCACAAATGACAGTAATTAACAAAACCTGTCCACAAATGACAGTAATTAACAAAACCTGTCCACAAATGACAGTAATTAACAAAACCTGTCCACAAATGACAGTAATTAACAAAACCTGTCCACAAATGACAGTAATTAACAAAAACCTGTCCTCAAATGACAGTAATTAACAAAACCTGTCCTCAATAACAATTAAAAAAAATGATTCACACTAACAGCAATTAACTATACAAGTTCAAATTAATAGCAATTAACAAACATGTAATTAACAAAACATGTTAACAGCAATTAACAAAAAATGTCGACAAATAACAGCAATTAACAAAAACTAACAAAACCTGTTCACAATATCAGCAAATAACAAAATCTGTCCACAAATAATAGCAATTAACAAAATCTGTTCACACTAACAGCAATTAACAAAACGTGTTCACAATAACAGCAATTAACAAAACTTATTCATAATAGCAACAATTGACAAACCTGTCGATAAATAATAGCAATTAACAAAACCTGTTCACTGTAAGAACAACTGACAAAAGCTGTTCACAATGACATCAATGAACAAAATCTGTTCACAATAACAGAAATTTAAAACAAACACTGTTCACAATAACAGCAATGAACAAAACCTGTCCAAAAATAAAAGCAATTAACGAAACATTCACAAATGACGGCAGTTAGCAAATATGTTCTCCACAAAGGACAGCAGTTAGCAAATGTGTTCTCCACAAATAACATCAGTTAGCAAATCTGTTCTCCACAAAGGACAGCATCAGTTAGCAAATCTGTTGACAGCAGTTAGCAAATCGGTTCTCCACAAATGACAGCAGTTAGCAAATCTGTTCTCCACAAATAACATCAGTTAGCAAATCTGTTCTCCACAAATAACATCAGTTAGCAAATCTGTTCTCCACAAATAACATCAGTTAGCAAATCTGTTTTCCACAACTAACATCAGTTAGCAAATCTGTTCTCCACAACTAACATCAGTTAGCAAATCTGTTCTCCACAAATAACATCAGCAAAATTTGTTCTCCATAAACAACATCATTTGGCAACATCTGTTCCCCATAAATAAACAACAGCAATTAGCAAACAAGAATTGTCAATAAACAAAAATACGTAACTCAATATTTGTCAAAGAAACCAAAAAATACTTAACACTATGTCAAACAAAGAAAATACGTAACACAATATTTGTCAACAAACAAGAACAGTTAACAGATTTCTCAACAAACAAGTAATAAACACCTGACAATAATCAGTTGTAGCTGACAATATCTTTTGACAAAATCAGTAGTTAATACAACATCTTGTAACAAGCAAATGCAGTTAACACATCATCTTATAACAAACAACAATAGTTAATATAACATCTTATAACAAACAACAGTGATTATTACACACAATAATGAAGGGTTGTTAATACAATGCTTATAACAAACAACAGTAAAAGATAGACCATTTATCAGCCAACAGTATTTAACATCTGAGAGTAGTAGATGTTAGTAGCAGTAGATAGCACAACATCGATCAACAAACAGCAGTAGTTAATACGACATCGGACAACAAACAGCAGTAGATAGCACAACATCGATCAACAAACAACTGTAGTTAATACGACATCGGACAACAAACAGCAGTAGTTAATACGACATCGGACAACAAACAGCAGTAGTTAGTGCGACATCGGACAACAAACAGCAGTAGTTAGTGCGACATCGGACAACAAACAGCAGTAGTTAGTGCGACATCGGACAACAAACAGCAGTAGTTAGTATGACATCGGACAACAAACAGCAGTAGTTAGTGCAACATCGGACAACAAACAGCAGTAGTTAGTGCGACATCGGACAACAAACAGCAGTAGTTAGTATGACATCGGACAACAAACAGCAGTAGTTAGTGCAACATCGGACAACAAACAGCAGTAGTTAGTACGACATCGGACAACAAACAATAGTAGTTAACATCTGATAAGAGACAGAATTAGTTAATACAATATCAGACAAAATACAGTAGACACCATTTTATAATAAACAGTAGCAAGTGACAAATTACAGTGTAAAATATCTCTAAACAATGGTAATTGATGCAATATCTGACAACAAACAACAATAGTTCAACATCTGAAAAGAGATAGAATTAGTTAATACAACATCAGACAAAATACAGTAGACACCCTCTTATAATAAACAGTACCGAGTAACAAATTAGTGTAAAATATCTCTAAACAATGATAATTGATGGGACATCTGATAATGGAGAACACTATTTTCTGTTGCCTCTGTGAGTGTTGTGAGCGGGCAGACATCATCTGCACGGAGCGCATGGACAAATGGGTCAGGAGGTGCCGCTTTGTTTCAAAGCGCGCGCAGTGTAAACATTACCATTACTAATTTAGAGTGCTCTGCTAGTGTGTATATTTTGAATCATTCTTTACTATGCTATGCATTTCTTAATTACCATAGAGAGTTATATATCCAGATAGGAAATAGTTTATATTTCTAATTGACATATTTTTAAATGAAGACCGATGATTGTACATTTGTGTATTTTGTAAGTAATGTGTGTGTGAATTCTTTTTCTACAGCCCATCAACACGTGATTTATTTTATTATAGGTCTAAATCTTTAGATTATGTTTTAGGAAAGGTTTGTGTAATAAAGTACAATTATAGTAGTTTTATTTTATTATAGGTCTAAATCTTTAGATTAAGTATTAGGAAAGGTTTGTGTTTATAGTTCATTTGTAGTAGTTATATTTTATTATAGGTCTAAATCTTTAGATTAAGTATTAGGAAAGGTTTGTGTTTATAGTTCATTTATAGTAGTTATATTTTATTATAGGTCTAAATCTTTAGATTAAGTATTAGGAAAGGTTTGTGTTTTAAAGTTCATTTATAGTAGTTTTATTTTATTATAGGCAAGAAAACACAGAAATTATTTTTAGAAGCCTTTCATGCTAGAGTTTTGTGTTTGGCCTATGGGGTTTTCAGGGAGGGCCGACCTCATAGAATAATTAGCGCATGTGTGTGTCTGTGAGAGAATGAAATGAATGCACATATTTACTTTTAATCATTAGAATGAAAACTATGCATATATTAACTAATAATCGCTGGAAAGCTAATGATACATTTAATTATAATCAATAGGAAAATGTTGGATATATTTTAATCACTAAAACTATGACAGGAATACTACAGGTATATTTATTTATAATTATTGGAACAACGATGGAAATGTTATTTATGATCACCCGAAAGACGATGGATAATGTGAGTAAAACTATATAGATAAAGGAAATATATATATGGAAATATTAAGGTTGATGAATATGCTTCTTGCACTGGAAAAAGAAATATGTTGCGTTTGTCTAATCACTAGAATGGTGGCTATAAGTATGTTCTTAACAATCAGTGGATATATGATAGATAACATTTTGCTTACAATCAGTGGATTTATGATAGATAACATTTTGCTTACAATCAGTGGATATATGATAAATGGCATTTTGCTTACAATCAGTGGATATATGATGGATAACATTTTGCTTATAATCAGTAGATATATGATACATAGCATTTTGCTATGTGTGACTATATGATAAATAATATTTTGTTTACAGCCAGTGGAAGGATGAAAGATATTATTTTGCTTACAATCAGTGGAAAGATGATAGATAACATTTTGCTTACAATCAGTGGATATATGATAAATAGCATTTTGCTTAAAATCAGTGAATATATGATAGATAATATTTTGCTTACAATCAGTGGAAAAGATGATTGATAACATTTTGCTTACAATCAGTGGAAAGATGATGGATAACATTTTGCTTACAATCAGTGGAAAGATGATGGATAACATTTTGCTTACAATCAGTGGAAAGATGATGGATAACATTTTGCTTACAATCAGTGGAAAGATGATGGATAACATTTTGCTTACAATCAGTGGAAAGATGATGGATAACATTTTGCTTACAATCAGTGGAACGATGATTGATAACATTTTGCTTACAATCAGTGGAAAAATGATTGAAATGATAATATTTTGCTTACAATCAGTGGAAAGATGATGGATAACATTTTGCTTACAATCAGTGGAAAGATGATGGATAACATTTTGCTTACAATCAGTGGAAAGATGATGGATAACATTTTGCTTACAATCAGTGGAAAGATGATCGATAATATTTTGCTTACAATCAGTGGAAAGATGATTGATATGCTGCTAATAGACTTGACAACAATCATTGCCACCAGACACAAAAACTGGATAAACGTGAACACATGGACTCGCCAAAGAGGCACGTGACGTAAAAACGGGTAGTCTGGTTGAAACTTAACCGGCATTAAACACAGCAGAATGCGGTCCACAAACTGAAAAATAAAAAAAAGAACAATAAACAGTTAGAGATAACGGATCAAATCAATGAAATAACAAAGAAACAAGATAACCATAAACCTTTTGAAATACGTGACCGATTTATCATTACTTATGCCAACGTTTGCTGATAAAATATTTTCCATTTTATTAATCTGTGAACAAAGAGTAATTGAATCTTGGGTTAATGAACAAATTAGCTTTTGCTGATAAAATATTTACCATTTTATTAAGCTGTGAACAAAGTGTAATTGAATCTCGGGTTAATGGACAAATTAGCTTTTGCTGAAATTTTGAAGCACGAAGAGCTCAAATATATATTATTAAAATTAATACAATAGTAAATAGTTCAGCTTTGGAATAATATTAACAATTTTTTTTATTAACATTAATATATTAGTAAACGTTTTATTTTTGAAATAATATTAACAATTTTTTTATTAGCATTAATACAATAGTAACTAGTTCAGCTTTGGAATAATATTCACAAAAGATTTTATTAGCATTAATACAATAGTAAATAGTTCAGCTTTGGAATAATATTCACAACAGATTTTATTAACATTAATATATTAGTAAACGTTTTAGTTTTGAAATAATATTAACAATTTTTTTTATTAACATTAATACAATAGTAAATATTTCAGCTTTGGAATAATATTAACAATTGTTTTTATTAAAATTAATACAATAGTAAATATTTCAGTTTTGGAATAAAATTCATAACAGTGTTTAATAACATTAATATATTAGTAAACGTTTTAGTTTTGAAATAATATTAACAATTTTTTTTATTAACATTAATACAATAGTAAATTTCAGTTTTGGAATAATATTCATAACAGTGTTTATTAACATTAAGACATTAGGAAACATTTCGGTTGGAATTAGATTCATATCAGTTTTTATAAATTATTAATTTAATTTTCGAATAATATTCACAACAGTATTTAAATTTAAAAAATGTAAAGAGGAGAAATAAACATAGTACTATTTAACAAATGCATACTTTTAACAATATTAAGAAATCCAGTATTGATTAAATATTGTAAAAATATTGTAAACAGTTTGGTGCCAATATGTTAAAAAACATGAAAAATTCAAACATTGCAATCTTTTATTAACTATTAAATATTGTGTTAGTATTTACATTTTGAATATTTACAACAGTTTCCATGACATTATGCTAATATTTACAACAATTTCCATGACATTATGTTAATATTTACAATAGTTTCCATGACATTATATTAATATTTACAACAATTTCGATGACATTATGTTAATATTTACAACAATTTCCATGACATTATGTTAATATTTACAACAGTTTCCATTATATTATTTTAATATTTAAAACAGTTTTGATGACATTATGTTAATATTTACAACAGTTTCCATGACATTATATTAATATTTACCACAGTTTCGATGACTATGTTAATATTTACCACAATTTTGATGACATTTGTTAATATTTACAACAGTTTCGATGACATTATGTTAATAATTACCATAATTGTGATGACATTTGTTAATATTTACCACATTTTCGATGACATTATGTTAATATGTACCACAATTTTTAATGACATTAGTTAATATTTACTACAGTTTCGATGACATTATGTTAATATTTACCACAATTTTGATGACATTTGTTAATATTTACCACAGTTTCGATAACATGCTAATATTTACATCAGTTTCTTAAAGCATATGAAGAAAAAAAAATTGCAATGATATTAAATATAAAGTAGTGTGTTAATATTTACAACACTTTCGACGATATTAATGTTAATATTTACCAGTTTGATTACATTATGTTAATATTTACTACAGTTTCCATGACATTATCTTAAAGCATATGAAGAACAAAAAATTGCAATGATATTAAATATAAAATAGTGTGTTAATATTTACAACATTTTCGACGACATTAAGTTAAAACACACGAAGAACAAAAAATACTTTCTTCTGGAATGCTGCCGTTAGATTGTAAACATACTAACCCTAACAAAAAATACTTTCTTCTGGAATGCTGCCGTTAGACTGTAAACTTACTAACCCTAACAAAAAATACTTTCTTCTGGAATGCTGCCGTTAGACTGTAAACTTACTAACCCTAACAAAAAATACTTTCTTCTGGAATGCTGCCGTTAGACTGTAAACTTACTAACCCTAACAAAAAATACTTTCTTCTGGAATGCTGCCGTTAGACTGTAAACTTACTAACCCTAACTGTAAACTGTCATTTTTAACGTACTAAAGAAACTCGTCTTAATTATATGATGACAGTTATTTTTGAAATTGTATTTATGCATTTTAACTTATTTGTTAATTTCTTAAGAAATATATACCGTTCGGTAGCATCGGTCAGTTGTGGTGTTTGACCTTGAAGTTCTAAGAGTACAATCCCATTATTTTGATATGCAATCATTAACTGGACAATGTCAAGGAAGATAAAATGATAATTATATTTGCATATGGAGAAACAAACAAGCCCAAACAAACAGTCATTATCTCAACAGTGCTAAGGAGATAAAGGTAAGTGGACTGAAATATTCATGGAAAATAGTTTTTTCATGCAGAAAGGGAGATAAAAGAACAGTTGTCTTTTCAAATAACTTAGTTAGCGCTAACACCTGCGCCAACTTGTATATAGAAATGGGAAAGTACTTGAGACAGAGTAAATTTGTCTATCCCTATTTTAAAATGCAATTCTTATATAAATTGTGTGTTAAATTGTCAGAGTGAACCGACCTTGGACACTCCTTATGATGGTATTTTTGTCAGAGTTTGGAATAAACAACCCGAGTTGAGAATATTCTAGACATTGCTGATGTAATGCAAACTAGTGCAAGTGGGTAAGTAATTTTATTATCCAATGATTATGAGTTACGAGAACGAGACCAGCCAATGGGCTGAGATTAAAATGTTTAACTGCTTTAGGGAATTCTATTCTCTGATCACTTTTAATTTGAAGAGGAAAGAAGTCCAGTTATGAAAGGTGACCGCTAGCTTCATGGTGAGTTGACTCACTGATGGGAGAGAATGGACTTAGAAATGTTTCATGCATTTTTGATATTGATATTTGTTATACGTGTTTCATGTAGAGATATATTATGTGAGTAAACTATTATTTCTACAAATGTTTGAAATAAGCTGCTCATGTGTAATATACTAAATACTTGACATTTCAAAAATATGCTGTATGCATGTATCGGGCTGATAAAAGCTGTTGCAGGAAACTGTAAGCTGTATTTATTATGCTGTGTGCGTGCATCGGGCTGATAAATACGGTTGCAGGAAACTGTAAGTTGTGTTTATTATGCTGTATGCATGTATCGGGTTGATAAATATCGTTGCAGGAAACTGTACGTTGAGATTTGAATGTAAGAATGAATGGAGTTCAAAAAGCAATAAACTGGAAAATTAGATTTTGTTCCATGACTAAATTTTTTACTGGTAATAAACAGCCTTTCTTTGTATGATGTGAATCTGGTTCACTGATTGTAAACTTCTATGACCAACCAGGAGGCGTGAAGCAAGTTAAAGGAATACACTAAACCCAATGTATGCTGACTACACTGCGCAATTTCTGGTACCGCGAAATTATTAGAAATCGCTACAATTGTTCTGCTTCAAGGAAATGATATGGTGAAAGAGGGCGTCCAAGTTTACTTCGAGAGAATAACAGGCGCCAGTATTTCAAAGTGTGTTTGGAGAGACACATGGAGTTGGCAGCGGACAATACACTTGTTACATTGTTGCAAAAGCATGCCAAAGACTGTTGAGACAGCAGTTAATTCAGATAATGTAAACTATTATCACTTATCTCTCCATAACTCCATTTCATAACTCCACTCCATAACTCCATTTCATAACTCCACTCCATAACTCTACTCCATAACTCCATTTCATAACTCCACTCCATAACTCCATTTCATAACTCTACTCCATAACTCCATTTCATAACTCCACTTCATAACTCTACTTCATAACTCCACTCCATAACTCCATTTCATAACTCCATTTCTATTCTCTGAGACGAACTATTCTGTGACTTGTGAATTGTATCTTAGACCTAAGACTGTGAAATATAAAATTATTCGAACGTGGTTCCATGGAAATATTTTTTTGTTAAATATATTGACCTTCTTAAGCATATTGATGACCTTATGTTGGAGAAGAAAGTGGGTTGATGGGGCTTCGCTAAATATAGATTAAGGACTTGTCTTCTCCTTTCATAATAAGTTTTCCACCTACGGAACATTGTGTGACGGTAATGTTGTGGAAGAGAGAAAACGTTTACAGCGCCCACATATCTGCCTTGTGAGAGAGAAGAGGGTGTCTGTTATATATACACTTCCATTCAAATAATCATACTAATCTCTTTTATATATATACACTTCAATTCAAATAATCATACAATTTAAATAATCATACTAATCTCTTCTAGATATACACTTCAATTCAAATAATCATACAATTCAAATAATCATACTAATCTCTTCTATATATACACTTCAATTCAAATAATCATACTAATCTCTTCTATATACACTTCAATTCAAACAATCATACCAATCTCTTCTATATATACACTTCAATTCAAATAATCATACTAATCTCTTCTATATATACACTTCAATTCATATAATCATACTAATCTCTTCTATATATATACACTCATATGTATAGATTTATTTACATCATGACACAAGAAGGAACACATACACAAAATGAAGCATAAACTTGCAACACAAGATGCGTAGTTAAATATGTAACAAAGAGATGAAGTGATCGTACTGAGTTCTTCACAAGGTTTGTTCCTCGTGACATGTCCATTATATGAGTGTATGTGTGAGTGTGTGTGTGCGCGCGCGCGTTTGATAGTGTTTGAATTATCATCAGAGACTAGACACCTCTATATCATAGGTATTTCTTTCCATTCATGACTTAACTGTTATTAGTACAATTAATTATCAACTATAGTTGATCATAGCTATTACACACTATTCTGTCCATATATTGCATAATTTGCATTAGTTTCTAAAATGTTTGTATAGCCATTTATATCAATATTTATATCTATAAAATGTTTGTATAGCCATTTATATCAATATTTTATATCTATAAAATGTTTGTATAGCCATTTATATCAATATTTATATCTATAAAATGTTTGTATAGTCATTTATATCAATATTTATATCTATAAAATGTTTGTATAGCCATTTATATCAATATTTATATCTATAAAGATATTCAATGTATCAACTAGACTATATCCATTTTGTGATTACATCACCCAAAATACCCGAACTTCCGTAGATTGCTTATCCACTTCATTTCTGTCAGAATATATATCTGCATTTATATTTGCATTTACTTTCATATCAGTCAATATTGTATACTTAAATATCTCCATTTCTGAAACATTTTATCCACTTACATCCATTTCTGTCCCATCCACATATGCAGAATCATTTTGTGCTTTAATTCACTTCGTTTTTCGTTATTATTCACATTCTTTAAAATACTTCCATTTTTTTATTTATATACATACCTCCGTATCTGCCTATCATTACCACCAAACATATCTCCATTACTATCACCACCACCAAACATGCCTCCATTTCTATCATCACCACCTAACATATCTCCTGTACTGTCTATCACCATTACCAAACATGCCTCCATTGCTGTCAGCATAAACATACCTCCATTAATGTCTATCCTCATCAAACATGCCTCCATTACTATCACCATCACCAAACATACCTCCATTTCTATCACCACCAGCAAACATACCTAATTTATGTCTATCGTCACCAAACATACCTCCATTTCTGTAAGAATCTCATAGCCCATGTACAGAAACACACCGTACAAGACAGCAAGCGGAATAACCTGTTCAGATATTGTTAGAAAATAAATGTATATAACATTACTTACATATGTAAACAATAATTTACATCCCAAATCTATTAACATGTACATTAATACCAAGTGGTTTACGGAAAGAATTAGTCTTATCCATAAATTATGTTAATGTTAAGTGGGATACGATTAGAGTTAGTCTTATCCATGAATTATGTGAATGCAAAATGGACTACGATTAAAATCAGTTCTATCCACAAATTATAGTTTTGTTAAGTGGTTAATATTAGAATGAATCTTATCCATAAAGTAAGTTATGCTAAGTGGATTAAGGTTAGAATTAATGTTATCCATACATTATTAATATTAAGTGGGTTAGGATTACAATTCACCTTACCTATAAATTATGTTAGTGGTATGTGGGTTACGATCAGGGTTAGTTTTATCCCTATATAATTTAAAAATTAAAGTGGGTTGCACTTATCCATAAATTATGTTAATGTCGAGTGTTTACGATTTGAATTAGTTTTATCTGTAAATTATGTTAATGTTAAGTGAGCTACGATTAAAGATAGTTTTATCCATACATTATGATAATAAAGATTAGAAGTAATCTTATCCACAAATTATGTTCATGTTAAGTGAGCTACGATTAAAGATAGTTTTATCTGTAAATTATGTTCATGTTAAGTGATCTACGATTAAAGACACTTTTATCTATAAATTATGTTCATGTTAAGTGAGCTACGATTAAAGATAGTTTTATCCATACATTATGATAATAAAGATTAGAAATAATCTTATCCACAAATTATGTTCATGTTAAGTGAGCTACGATAGTTTTATCTATAAATTATGTTCATGTTAAGTGAGCTACGATTAAAGATAGTTTTATCTATAAATTATGTTCATGTTAAGTGAGCTACGATTAAAGATAGTTTTATCTGTAAATTATGTTCATGTTAAGTGATCTACGATTAAAGACACTTTTATCTATAAATTATGTTCATGTTAAGTGAGCTACGATTAAAGATAGTTTTATCCATACATTATGATAATAAAGATTAGAAATAATCTTATCCACAAATTATGTTCATGTTAAGTGAGCTACGATTAAAGATAGTTTTATCTATAAATTATGTTCATGTTAAGTGCGCTACGATTAAAGATAGTTTTATCTGTAAATTATGCTCATGTTAAGTGAGCTACGATTAAAGATAGTTTTATCTGTAAATTATGTTCATGTTAATTGAGCTACGATTAAAGATAGTTTTATCTATAAATTATGTCCATGTTAAGTGAGCTACGATTAAAGATAGTTTTATCCATACATTATGATAATAAAGATTAGAAATAATCTTATCCACAATTTATGTTAATGTTAAGTGAGCTACGATTAAAAATAGTTTTATCCGTACATTATGATAATAAAGATCAGAAGTAATCTTATCCTAAATTATGTTAATTTTAAATGGGATAAGAGTCTTAGATATCGTATCGGTATAACATTTTGTTCACCTTTCATATGACGAAACCAGCAAATCATTAAATTTACAACGAAAGCAAAGCGCGAAATAAAATCAAACGACCACACTTAGCCATGAGCATGTCATTAAATTTACCACGAAAGCAAAGCGCGAAATAAAATCAAACGACCACACTTAGCCATGAGCATGTCATTAAATTTACAACGAAAGCAAAGCGCGAAATAAAATCAAACGACCACACTTAGCCATGAGGAAGAGAATGCGTACATATGTAAGCATATGTGTAAAGGTATGTGTGTGAAAGAATATGTGAAAGCTGTGTATTAAAGCACTTGTGTGAAAGAATGTCTGGAAATACATATATATTTGTATTTAGGTAAGTACGTATATATAACCATGTGTGCATACATACATTTGTATTTATATATGTATATGAAAGCATGTGTATGCATACATATGTATTTGTATGTATGTAGGTATGTGAACGCATGTGTATACTTACTAAAATATGTATGTACTTAAAAACACGTGTATGCATATATATATATACTAACATTTATAAATACTTACATTTAAAATCGGTGTGATCAAGACAGAAAGGAAAATCAGAGTTCCAATAATTAGCAAAGTCACACGTTGTTCTCTGTAAAATTTAAGACAGTCTACTTCTATATTTTGAATCAAAATGATCAAAATATATTATCAGGGAAATATGATGCAGTTACACATTTTGTTTTAAATCAGTGAAAACCTGGCTCATTTACCGAATGAATAAAATAAATATTTATCAGGGTGAATAGATATGTACATTGCATTAAGAAAATTAGGATTTGATCATGGATCACTAACTAAACAAGAAAAAGGAAGGTTTTATCAGGTAAATCAAATCTGTTTAATTTAATAAATGAGAAAATTGTTTGTTGTTCTTTGTTTTTTATTCAGAGGAAATAAACCTTAAACGGAAAATAAATATCTGTTCAAGGAAATAAAATCTATTTACCTCAATGTACTTACCTTACACCAAGAAAAGTAGGTTTTTCACCAGGGGCAGCGCACTCTGACTCTTTCTTTAGAGCATTGACGTGAGCAATGGTGTTCACAGTTTCAGCAACATACCAAGGGAGACCAAAAAGGGAGTGGATGGCGGTAATTATTGAAATATTTAGTAGGTCAAGATGATATCCCTTTCCTTTCTGCACCATGAAAATTATTTTATTCCAAATCAGTGGGTATAATTGTGCTAATAGTATTTGATGTTGAGGGTACCAATAAAAAAATTATCAATGTTATTGCAAAATGTCACTGAAAATATTTTAACGAAATCTATTTTAGTAACAATAAATAATCAAAATGAGTTATTTTCAACGGAAATATACGTACATTTATTCTGAATATAAATGTCTGGTGAATTCATATTGCACAGACAACTATAGTCTTGTGTTACACTTCGTACATTATAAACTGTCTACATGTAACTATAGTCTTATGTTACACTTCATACATTACAAATTGTCTACATGCAACTATAGTCTTGTGTTACACTTCGTACATTACAAATTGTCTACATGCAACTAAAGTCTTGTGTTACACTTTATACATTACAAACTGTCAACATGTAACTATAGTCTTGTAATACACTTCATACATTACAAACTGTCTACATGTAACTATAGTCTTGTGTTACACTTCATACATTACAAACTGTCTACATGTAACTATAGTCTTGTAATACACTTCATACATTACAAACTGTCTACATGTAACTATAGCCTTATGTTACACTTCATACATTACAAACTGTCTACAATTGTACAACAAAACATTTTGTGACGGGCTCGCCACTTGGTTAATGAAATTATTATTAGTAGTAATTAATCTTTCATAAGCAATTACAAGTGATGAGAATATTAATTTTATTTTATTAATGATCATCCAACAGACACCACTCGTCTCTCACTTAGTGGATATTTGGCACTGTAAACGTGTGTCGTTTTCTCTATTCCACAACATAAAAAATCATTTACAGTCACATAATGTTTCCATGAGTGGGAAACTTCTTACTAAAGAAAAAAACAAATCCAACTTTAATCTGTATTTAGCGAGCCTCCATTCACACATTTTCTTCTCCAACATAAAGTTATCAATATGCGTGAGAAGGTAAATAAATTTGTTAAATGAACAATTAAATATATGTGATGGGGCCGGTTCGATTCGTTCACACCAACGAGCAGCAACGGTGAAAGAGGACGCCAGAACACTTCTGTCAGTTTTCTTACATGCTTTATTCAGCCTTTGTACAGCAATCCCTCTCAGACACATGCACACGCTAATTATACTATCAGATCGGCCTTCCCTGAAGACCCCGTCGGCCAAACACAAAACTCTGGCAAGAAAGGCTTCTAAAAATAATTTCTGTGTTTTCTTACTTCTATTTCAATATAAATTTCATCCAAACTACTAAGAGCTATACTAAAAATAAAATATAAGATAAAACTACTATAATTATACTTTAATACACAAATCTTTTCATATATATAATCTAAAGAATTAAACCTTTAATAAAATAAAATCTGTGTTGGCGGGCTTCAGGAAAAGCATTCACACACACATAAATTGCAAAATACACAAGTGTAAAATCATTATTCTTCATATAAAATATATCAACTAAAAATATAAACTATTTCCTATCTGGATATATACTGTCTATAGTAAAATAACAAATGAATAGCATAATAAAAATAAATTCAAATATACACACTAGCACAGCACTCTAAATTAGTAATGCCTAATGGTAATGTTTACACATACACTGCGCGCGCTTTGAAACAAAGCAGCACCTCCTGACCCATTTGTCCAGGCGCTGTGCAGATGATGTCTGCCCGCTGACATAACACTCACAGAGGCAAGTGAAAAAGGCTATACCGAGATGGGCGGCAAACGCCACGCATACGTGCTCGCCCCCTTCCTGTGATAGCTGTTAAGCGTTAGTGTCCGACCTACCACATATACATATGACAATTACAATGAAATAGATTATTTGACATCAATATTCCATGAACACATGTTCAGATAATTAATTTTACGTTACCATCGTAACTTCGTGGGACACTCAATAAAGCAACAAAAATAGACACAAGGAAATAAATTCAGTTTGCTCCCTTCTCTGTTTCTTGTAGTCTCTAAAAGTGTCTATTTCTTCTGGTGTTGAAAAAACAATAAATTCAGTTTACTCCCTTCTCTGTTTCTTGTAGTCTCTCAAACTGTCTGTTTCTTTTGGTGTTGAAAAAAAACAAACTACATTCTCTCAAATAATAAATTCATAACAAAGATTGCTTCTTTCTCAAAGCAAAGTCCAATGCAAAATCTAAACTCAATTGTTTTCTGAACTATCTCTTTCTTAAGAGTTAAAATCTAAGTTTCTTCTTTTCTCACAAATTCTAAACTGCAATATTAAATTGTTTTCTGAACTATCTCTTTCTTAAGAGTTAAAATCTAAGTTTCTTCTTTTCTCACAAATTCTAAACTGCGACATTAAATTCTCAACTATTCGTTTCTCCAACAAATTCTCAACTGGAGCTGCAAATTCTCAACTGTCTCTCTCTAAAACAAATTCTGAATTGTATACTTCCTTAAAGGTAAATTCTCAACTGTCTTTTTTTCCTCAAAGCCAATTCTGAATTGTGTACTCTCTCAAAGGTAAAATATCAACTGTCTTTCTTTCCTCAAAGCCAATTCTGAATTGTGTACTGTCTCAAAGGTAAAATAGCAACCGTCTTTCTTTCCTCAAAGCTAATTCTGAACTGCGTACTGTGTCTTTCTTTCCTCAAAGCCAATTCTGAACTGCGTACTGTGTCTTTCTTTCCTCAAAGCCAATTCTGAACTGCGTACTGTGTCTTTCTTTCCTCAAAGCCAATTCTGAACTGCGTACTGTGTCTTTCTTTCCTCAAAGCCAATTCTGAACTGCGTACTGTGTCTTTCTTTCCTCAAAGCCAATTCTGAACTGCGTACTGTGTCTTTCTATATTCACTTGTTCGACGGTTTCGTGAGAAATCTGCAAGCTGGCAATATCGCCACGCCACACAACTCCTTCCATGCAGAGCACGCAATTCTCAAAAAAAAAAAAATGTCCCTTTGTTCTCACTCTCGTACACAATACCACCCAGTTCCTAAACAATGAATACAGCCAGTACCTGAACAATGCATACACCTACAAAATAAACAGTACTCTCAGCAAAAGCATTGTCACGTTGAACCGATGCAAAGGTTTAAAAGTGTTTCCCAATCAACATGATCAGAAAGCATTTAAAAAAGTCATAACCCTAAATCATTATTTTCAAATGACACAACTCTTTCATTAATAAATTGTTTAAAAAAATATATCACAATAGCAAAACAGTGTGGGCGAAAATGCGCGCGCGCACACACACACACACACACACGCACCAACCAACAATTTGAACCTTGGTTTTATATGCATATTTAACAAAAGATAGATTTTATTACTAACTGTTATGATCTAACTCTTAAATTATGATCCGCTGTGAAGAAATATATTTTGTGTTTGTTAGTCATGTATAACTTTCGAACTTAACATTTAGAAAGCTTTTAGACTTATCCGTGTGATGTGACACTAACATTTAGAAAGCTTTTAGACTTATCCGTGTGATGTGACACTAACATTTAGAAAGCTTTTAGACTTATCCGTGTGATGTGACACTAACATTTAGAAAGCTTTTAGACTTATCCGTGTGATGTGACACTAACATTTAGAAAGCTTTTAGACTTATCCGTGTGATGTGACACTAACATTTAGAAAGCTTTTAGACTTATCCGTATGATGCGACACTAACATGAAATTTCGCGGTAATCGGATGGATAGCTGAAAAATGAATAAGGAAAGAATCATACGTGATTCGGCAAACAGAACAACCAATATTTTTTCTCGGTGAGTCCATTCCCCTCTTCCGTGACATATATACTCTAGAATGGACTTTTTGCTGTGGAATGACAACAAATTATAGCAATTTTCCACAGCACAAAAGAAACTATAATTAGTTGCACCATAAATAATTTATGGTGGCAAATAGAACTAAACATTATGATTATATCAATGGAATCAGTGCATGACTGCAATCGCAAAAGTTCATATTTAGCAATTTCACTACTCATAAAAATATTTCAAATTAGGTCAGGCATTTTAAAATAATATTAGGACTAAGCACCTTTATACACGAATCCAGCACCATTTTTTCCTTTTCTTTTTATGTAGTTTACATTAATATCAGTATAATTCACACTACACAACATTAGCAAATTCACGGTCTAATTCACGCTATACAACATTAGCACATTAACTGTCTAATACTCTAATTCATGCTACACAACATTAGCAAATCAACTGTCTAATTCACGCTAAACAACTTTAGCAAATTAACTGTCTAATTCACGCTACACAACATTAGCACATTAACGGTCTAATTTGTTTGAATTTAATTGTTTTTCTAAACTTGAAAATTTAAACTCACACTCATGTACAGTATATGTAGCATTTTTTTTTTTTTTTAGTAAATTACAATTCATATATATATACTACACACATGCTCACAGACACACAAACACACACACACACGCACGCACGCACACACACACACACACACACACAGACACACACACACATATATATTCAAATTTCAAATTTATGAAATGTATGAGTACAGTCTAACTCTTGTCTGTCTTCGGTCATAAATTTGAAATGTATGTATACAATTAACTATTATCTGTCTTTGGTCATAAATTTGACATTTGAAATGTATACGTACAGTCTAACTATTGTCTGTCTTCGATCATACATTTTAAATGTATGTGTACAGTCTAACTATTGTCTGTCTTCGGTCATAAATTTGAAATGTATGAGTACAGGCTAACTATTGTCTGTCTTCGGTCATAAATTTGAAATGTATACGTACAGTCTAACTATTGTCTGTCTTCGGTCATAAATTTGAAATGTATGAGTACAGGCTAACTATTGTCTGTCTTCGGTCATAAATTTGAAATGTACTAGTACAGGCTAACTATTGTCTGTCTTCGGTCATAAATTTGAAATGTATGAGTACAGGCTAACTATTGTCTGTCTTCGGTCATAAATTTGAAATGTATGAGTACAGGCTAACTATTGTCTGTCATAAAAATAATATCTCGTTCTTAGTTACGAGGTACGACAGGGGTGAATATGACACACTTTTCACAATCGCAGTTGCACCCACTCCTTCACAAAAGGGCTAGGGTAACTAATACCTATTCGTTATTATTATTGAGTTTGACTTACCACCATCTTGTTCTCTTTTCGGTTGATGATGACACAGGTAATTTGTTCATCCATAAATATAAGTATTGTTGCCAGAAGGGCAGGTAAACCAGCAGCAATGTACAACCACCATGGGTTGTTTGGAGTTATCGGGTTTAGAATCCAGGGACGATCAATTGATGGCTGTTTACCCCAAAGAAAAAAGAAATCTGTGATTTACAGTTAATTTCTTACCAAAAAGAACAAATTTTTAATAGATGTTTATACAGTTATCAATTGAAATGCATGTACAATGAGCGTTCATTGATGCCTGTCACCCTCAAAATGTAACGTTTCAGTAATTTGACTATCTAATCAACGGACAAAGGCAGTGATAAAGTGAAAGTTATATCAATTTTGAAATACCAACTAAATTACTGTTAGCACGCAATTTCTGTATTCTGAACACTTTCTTCATCAAAAACGATTTCTTCATCAAAAACGATTTCTTTATCAAAGAATAAGTAACGTTTTCTCTTTTTAAATATAACTCGTGATTCTAGTAACCTTTCACCCAGTGCAGTTTTGCATTCACGAAAGTTGTTCTGTGACAAAGTTCGGTGTTTAAATGTCTTACATATTAATTTAGACTTTTTTTAAATCGGCACGTGTGAAAATCATGTACTGAGCAGTCACTCACCTCCCCCTTCATCCGCTGGGAGTACCTTTATGAGCTTAGAAAAGCAATGATGCAATACCTGACTTGGAACAATAAAATACCATACCTGTAACTATTTTGGAAAAGCAAAAATACAATACCTGTACTAACCTCAAATTCGCTTGCAATACCTGTACTAACCCTAAATTCACTTGCATTTGCTTGCAATGCCTTTACTAACCGTAAATTCGATTACTATACCTGTAGTAAAGTTAAATTCGCTTACAATACCTGTACTAACCTTAAATTCACTTACAATACCTGTACATACCTGTACTAACTTTAAGTTCGCTTACAACACCTGTACTAACCTTAAATTCACTTACAATACTTGTACTAACCTTAAATTCACTTACAATACCTGTACTAACCTTACATTTGCTTAAAATACCTGCACTAACCTTAAATTCACGTACGTTTGCTTACAATACCTGTTAACCTTAAATTCACTTACAATACTTGTACTAACCTTAAATTCACTTACAATACCTATACTAACCTTACATTTGCTTACAATACCTGTACTAACCTTAAATTCACTTACGTTTGCTTACAATACCTGTTAACCTTAAATTCACTTACGTTTGCTTACAATACCTGTACTAACCTTAAATTCACTTACGTTTGCTTACAATACCTGTACTAACCTTAAATTCACTTACGTTTGCTTACAATACTTGTACTAACCTTAAATTCATTTGGAACAGCAAGCTTAGGTGTTGGCAGTCCAACAGCAGCATCGATGCCAACAGTGACAAGAATAGCGATAATCAGTGCAAACTCGCCAATGACAACACGGATCTTCAAAGAATAACAGTTATACAAATTAATATGAATTCTTGCAACTTTAAACAAACTGCATAAGCATTCAATACTCTGAAACAGGTTGTCACAAAATTCTGTCTTCGGACTTGCTAGATCTATTATAAGAGTTATTGTTGAGCTTGGTTTTTCCTTTGTTCTGTTATAATAACTTCAGCCAAGTTAGGCAACTGTGTAATTTTACATATTAATGTCATGTCAGTTATGACTGAGCTGAATTCTTTCTGAAGACTTAATTCTGAGAATAACCCTAACCGTCTTACAATACATTTCTTTGTACTTAATGGTAATTTAAAAGTTATGTTTCAGTTGTTTTAATAACACTGTTTTGTTAAATATATGTATACTTTATTGCTAAGGGTTACATTATTAGTTTCTATAAATTTTAGGTGTTTTAAGTTCTACTATTGTATGCTTTGACGAAAGTGTTTGATAAAAAAGAAATGTTATTTTGAAACTATTGTTTTAGAATTAATCGATTTTTGTATAAGTTAGAAAGTCAACTATTTAGTGTTTTGGAAGTAATTATCTTAACGGCGCGCACGGCCGAAACACAATGCTCTGAATGAGTTTTTCTCTTTCCTTTTTTTGAACTGCAGTGGCCTTGACGGCGCACTTTCTTTATACAGCCGGGTAGACAACTTGCACTCTGTTACAGTGTTCAAGAACTCTCTAGTTGCTTGCCTCCCAGCTTCAAAAAGAAAGCTCCTGATACATAAAGCAGGGAGAAACTGAAGGCATGTCCTGCTCTCACTACAACACGCTACATTTTCGACGTTTCTCGTTCGTCTCTGGCTCTGTATCCTCTTTTATACACAAAGTTCTTGCACACCCCTTCTCTGAGCTGACTGGAACACACCCCCTTCCAGTACACACGTTACCCCCAGTCAGCATGGCACTGTATGGCAAGTCATAGCCACCTGGCAAGCCATACATTAACTCACAGCAAGAAATGGTTGTACACACAAACCAACCTTTTTAACTTGGTAATACAAATATTAACTTTCCAATAATCTCAAAATTCTAGTTCAATAGTACTTTCATAAAACAATAGTAATTTCACCATAACAATATCAACCTACTACCAAACATTTTATAGTGGTGATTCTTAAAAGTTGTTTACATTTCAAAATTAAAAACCTGCCTTTTTCTTCACGGACAAAATCAGAGTCCCAGCACCTTCTCACGAATTCCGTACACTGGCCGCCATGTACTCTATACTGACACAGATTTATGGGCGTGGGTCTGGTCATTTTCACCCCTTTCTTTGTTTAAACCTAAATTGGCTGTTTGTTAACGTTTAGGGTTAGAAGTTACTTAGAGGGAGAGAAATTTTTAAAATTAATATTTCCCTAATTTCCGTGACACTGGCTAACTCTCTGACATCTTCTACTATCTAACTCTCTGAGATTTTCACTGGCTAACTCTCTGACATCTTCTGCTGGCTCTGACTGTTACTGCTGGCTAACTCTTTGACGTCTTCTACTGAATAGGTCTCTGATGATTACAGCTGTATAACTCTATGACATCTTCTACTGGCTAATACTCTGATGATTACTGTTATGATGTCTTCTACTGGCTAACTCTAGGATGACTACTACTTTCTAACACAGGACGATTGCTGATGATGTCTTCTACTGGCTAACTCTAGGATGACTATTACTTTCTAACTCAGGACGATTGCTGCAGGCTAACTCCCTGACGACTACAACAGGCTAACTCCCTGACAACTGCTACTGGCTAACTCCCTGATGACCACTACTGGCTAACTCCCTAACGACTACTACTGGCTAACTCCCTGACGACTACTGACTGCTCGGATGACTGTGACAACATATAGTAGCCGACGAAGGTTGCGAGTAGAACTGTGCAGGTCTCGAATTACATATGCCAAACGCCTAGCAACTAATCCCCTAGACTCTAAACACCTAGTAACTAAACCGCTAGTCTCTAAACACCTAGCAACTAAATCCCTAGACTCTAAACTCCTAGCAACTAAGCCCCTAGACTCTAAATACCTAGCAACTAAACACCTAGACTAAGCTCCTAGCAACTAAACCCCTAGAATCTAAATACCTAGCAACTAAACACCTAGACTAAGCTCCTAGCAACTAAACCCCTAGAATCTAAATACCTAGCAACTAAACACCTAGACTAAGCTCCTAGCAACTAAACCCCTAGAATCTAAATACCTAGCAACTAAACACCTAGACTCTAAACACCTAGCAACTAATATTGTGGCAGCACCACCGCTTTACTTACTAACCCTAACCCTAACCCTAACCCTAACCCTAACCTTACTAACAACTAGCATAACAAATTACTTTCCCCTTTTCGAGAGTAAAAACTAACAATTGCAGACAAACAAGATTCACGAGTCATGTATAAACTCATACATATATAATCAAGTTAGTAATTAATTCATTAATTATTAAAGGAATACAGCATATGTTTTATAGAGATACTTAATGAGTAATAGAAGTATTTATAATAAGTGGCATAGACATACAGCATGCAAATTTTATGACATACTGTGTAAATATTACTTGGACTGGGCATTGACAGTGCACATGCTACTGAGATATTGTGTAAATATTACTTGACCTGGACATTGAAAGTGGAAATGTTAATCGGAATGGACATTGAAAGTGCAAATGTGACTGAGATACTGTGTCAATATTACTTGGACTGAACATTGAAAGTGCAAATGTTACTGAGATACTGTGTCAATATTACTTGGACTGAACATTGAAAGTGCAAATGTTACTGAGATACTGTGTCAATATTACTTGGACTGAACATTGAAAGTGCAAATGTTACTGAGATACTGTGTCAATATTACTTGGACTGAACATTGAAAGTGCAAATGTTACTGAGATACTGTGTCAATATTACTTGGACTGAACTTTGAAAGTGCAAATGTTAATGAGATATTGTGTCAATATTAATTGGACTGAACATTGAAAGTGCAAACGTTAATGAGATATTGTGGCAGGTGGGAAAGCAGCGCAAGAGAAAGGTGGGGAGGAAAATGTACTCAATTACCGAAGTGGGAAAACAAGGCCAGGTCCGGAAGTGCACGAGAAAGATGGCGAGGAAGAAGGTAGTGGCGAACAGAATGACAGACATGAGGAACACATCGGGCACGTAGTGGTTTTCACAGATCCATTTCCCTCCCACAGTACTACACTCGTATTCAGTGAGGTTCTCACCGACAAAACCTTGAACATATTAGGAAAACAATGATAGTTATACATGCATCTACTTAAGACACAAAATATTATTTACACTCATTTCCTTAAACAGCTACACTATCTATCTATCTATCTATCTATCTATCTATCTATCTATCTATCTATCTATCTATCTATCTATCTATCTATCTATCTATCTATCTATCTATCTATCTATCTATCTATCTATCTATCTATCTAAACGTGTTTCGAGATATTGCATCAGTGGATTAGCATTAACGTATTTCTAGGCACTGCATTAAATGGACTAGAACTAACCTGTTTCTAGGTACTGCATTAAATGGTCTAGAACTAACGTGTATCCAAGCATTGCATTGAATGAACTAGCACTAAAGTGTTTATAGACTATGCATTGAATGGATTAGCACTATTTCTATGCACTGCGTTGAATAGACTAGAATTAATGTATTGAATCGTGTAGGACAAACGTGTCTCTAGGCATTACATTCAATGGACTAACACTAATGTGTAGATATTGCATCCAATGGATTATTAACGTGTTATAACGTGTTTCTAGATATTGCATTTAATGTACCAAAACTAATGTGATTTAGATATTGCATTCAATGGACTAGCATTGTCGTGTTTTAAGCATTGCATTCAATGGACTAAAACTAACGTGGTTTACGATTTGCATTCAATTGTCAAGAAGTAACATGTTTCTAGGCATTGCTACGGATTAACACTAACGTTTTTCTAGGCACTTCATTTGAAAGACTAGCAGTAACGTGTTTTAGATATTGCATTCAATGGACCAACACTGACGTGTTTTAGATATTGCATTCAATGGACCAACACTGACGTGTTTTAGATATTGCATTCAATGGACCAACACTGACGTGTTTTAGATATTGCATTCAATGGACCAACACTGACGTGTTTTAGATATTGCATTCAATGCAAACACTGACGTGTTTTAGATATTGCATTTAGATGAATTACACTAACGTTTGCATTCAATGGCTTAATAGAAACTTCTTTATGTTTGTTTTGGCAAACTCACTGTAATGCATTTTTTAAAATGTCCGTTGCCTTTTAACGAGTTCGATTAAAAATATAATAATGTTCATATATAGCTTTGATCTTTGCCTTTTGATTTGTTAAATAGCGACTGTAGCCTTAGCAGAAAACTAATCTTAACCCTAACCTTGTTATTTAACCTTTAAATTTCTTAGGTTAACTACATTCAACCTACGCTAAATTATATATTAATCTAATCTTAAGTCGAGGTAATAAAACACCTGTAAATTAATCCTAGTTCTCATATTTAAACTTCAATTTATTTTAGGTTTAACCCAAACTTTAGTTCTAATTGTGAGCTAATTATAACTTCAGTTTTTGTATAGAAATTTGTATTTAACTCTAAACTGCAAACTAATCTTAACACTAATGACCACTTCACAAGTTAATATTTCTTCAAATTAAAGCACATTCAAATGTTAAATATACGTTGAACAGACCTTTTAGAAATTATTAAGCGATCGAAACTACCTGTAGAGACAGTAGTTGTCATGTTGTAGTTCACCAGGTCGATAGGATGCGTTCCATTTGCAGTGGTGTTCACACTGGAAGTGCCGTTTGAGGACACGTTGCAGAAACAATCAGGGAAGTAGATTTTTCCTGACTCAGGACGTAGACGAACTGGATTGTGATGTGTGATCTCTGATAGCATGTTAAATGCGTCATAAATGAAGATGACGGCGATGAGGCACGCGAAAGCTTCTTGCGTGAAGCGAGTGATGTAACGAACAAGTGCGCTGAGGTTAAAGATGACTATGATCAGGAGAAAAAATGCAGTCCACATTCCAACCCAAAAGCGAAGTGAAAGAAAGTCCCATTCGTTTTGACTGAGAGATAAAATATGTAATTACTCAAACTAGTGTTTACATGAAACATATACACTCTGTAGACATGCTTATATGTAATCATCTTGGATTAGACTGAGAAATTAATACATGAAATATTTTGATGGAGACGTATTGATATGAAATAAATACTGTTTAGAATTAATAAACTTAGAGAATGAAAATATATTCAAAACATATATACAATATAGAAATGTTTACATGTAATATTCTTGGTTTGAAAAATGAATACATAAAATATTTTGATGAAGTGTTGATATGAAACAAATATTTGTTAGAATTAATAAACTTAGGGAATGAAAATCCAATATGTCTGGGCTGAGATGAAAGGTATGTAATAATTCGATAAAATAATCTTTACATGAAGTAAGTATCGATAAAGTACTGTTTACATAAAATTCAATTGGTTTTGTAATTTGTCGATAAAGTAGTGTTTACACTAAATAAATAATCGATAAATAAATATTGCAAAGAAATAAGTACTCCAATAGGAAATGTTTACATGAAATAATCAAATGGTCTCGATAATGTACTATTTGCATGAAATACATACTCGAAAAAGCAGTATTTGCATGAAATACATACTCGAAAAAGCAGTATTTACATGAAATAAGAACTGGATAAATTAATGTTTACATAAAATCATTTTGGATTGGTTTGGCTGAAAGATGAAATGTGTGTAATAATTCATTAAATTATTGTTTACATGAATAAATTTTGTTTGCAATTATTAAAGATAATGAAAGAAAATCCACTACTTTTGGGTAGAGATAAAATAATACAATAATTCGATACAGTTTATCTGAAATAATTAATCGATGCTGTAATGTATACATAAAATCAATAATGTTTACAATTAACAAATTGTTTAACTAATTAAAGAGATAAAATGAGCATTCGTTAAAGCAGTGCATTCATGAAATAACTACATGATAATGTAATGCTATGGAATAATAAAATGACGTATGAATGAATCAATATTTGCAGTTGAAAAGTTAAAATAAAACTCACTTAAACTTTGCTTCATATTACAGGTAGGATACAACTGTAAAGAATGTTTATATTTATTTAGGACATGCGCACTTGAATCAAAGCATTCAAGATATTGACAACGAGGACACCAGCTGATCATATTTTCATGAAGCAAAAATTGCATGCACAGTTAGAGCAAAAATTGCATGCACAGTTAAAGCAAAAATTGCATGCACAGTTAAAGCAAAAATTGCATGCACAGTTAGAGCAAAAATTGCATGCACAGTTAGAGCAAAAATTGCATGCACAGTTAAAGCAAAAATTGCATGCACAGTTAAAGCAAAAATTGCATGCACAGTTAAAGCAAAACATACATGCACAGTTAAAGTAAAACATACATGCACAGTTAAAGTAAAACATACATGCACAGTTAAAGCAAAACATACATGCACAATTAAACTAAAACATACATGCACAGTTAAAGTAAAACATACATGCACAGTTAAAGTAAACATACATGTACAGTTAAAGTAAAACATACATGCACAGTTAAAGTAAAACATACATGCACAGTTAAAGCAAAACATACATGCACAATTAAACTAAAACATACATGCACAGTTAAAGTAAAACATACATGCACAGTTAAAGTAAACATACATGTACAGTTAAAGTAAAACATACATGCACAGTTAAAGTAAAACATACATGCACAGTTAAAGTAAAACATACATGCAAAGTTAAAATAAAACATACATGCACAGTTAAAGTAAAACATACATGTACAGTTAAAGTAAAACATACATGCACAGTTAAAGTAAAACATACATGTACAGTTAGAGTAAAACCTGCATGCATAGTTAAAATAAAACTTCCATGCATAGTTAAAGTAAAACATACATGCAACGTTAAAGTAAAGCATACATGCACAGTTAAAGCAAAACATACGTGAACAGGTGAAGCAAAACATACATGCACAGTTGGTAGATAATCTTTTCGAGAACAAGCAGTGGTCCTGTGCTGGCTATTATGTTCAGTGGCTGTCCACCAAAGAACGCAAAAAATACACACGAAAATCCACCGGCAAAAATGCATTCCATTACACCCTGTAGTGAACAAACAAATATTCTTCTTAGTGAACACATTTGCATTCCATTATGTCCTGCAGTGAACACATAAAATAGCCTCCATAGTGAACATGTTTACATTTCATTACACCCTGCAATGAACGCAAAAGCTACTCTCTATAGTGAACATGTTTACATTTCATTACTCCATGCAATGAACACAAAAACTACTCTATAGTGAACATGTTTACATTTCAATACACCATGCAATGAACACAAAGTTACTCTCTATAGTGAACATGTTTACATTTCAATACACCATGCAATGAACACATAAAATAGTCTCTATAGTGAACATGTTTACATTTCATTGCACCCTGCAATGAACACATAAAATAGTCTCTATAGTGAACATGTTTACATTTCATTACATCCTGCAATGAACACATAAAATAGTCTCTATAGTGAACATGTTTACATTTCATTACACCCTGCAATGAACACATAAAATAGTCTCTATAGCAGGGGTAGGGAACCTTTTTGTCTGAGAGAGCCATGGACTCCACATATTTTGAAAAGTAATTCTGTGAGAGCCATACATTATGTTTAAAACTAAAAATTCGAGTAAATGTGTGCATTTTGGTTAATTTCAACACTAAAAGTACAATAATTATGTCTCTGAATTCTTTTTAATAACATTGTTATGCTGTTGCTAATCAATAATGAGTGTTTCTTACCATTAATGCGACTTCTGGTGCTGCATGGCTTTGCTGATGGCTTTGTAGTCTGGTTGATACGTGATGAGGTTAAGCTTCATGCAGGCGTTGAGACTTTAGTAGACTTTAGCTCATTTGTAGAATTAAATATTGAAATGTAATTAATATGTAGAGTAAAGAAGTCTAAAGAAACATTTTTTTTTTATATAATCGAACATTTGTCTGCGAGCCAGATGCAGCCATCAATAGAGCCACATCTGGCTCGCGAGCCATAGGTTCCCGACCCCTGCTCTATAGTGAACATGTTTCGCAGTCCCTGAGCAAATAACTTTTATATTCTGTAAGTAAACATGTGTACTTTCACCACACCCACAAAGGGACGGGGTTTATAAACAAAGACAGTGAACAGTGGGAAACGTAGTTGTAGCATACCGCTATCGTCTGCATCACGTCTCCGCTGTCACAACTTTATTCAGTCCCTTAGTGGCTATTCAGCACTACGTCACGTCTCCGCTGTCACAACTTTATTCAGTCCCTTAGTGGCTTGTCAGCACTACGTCACGTCTCCGCTGTCACAACTTTATTCAGTCCCTTAGTGGCTAGTCAGCATTATGTAGGACCTGTTCTTCGTCACAGTGTCCGACACGCATACACCATGAATGTTCGTCTGGTTCTTTTATTATGCGTGCAAGGGTTACGTATGCTGACGAGTTTATATGAGAGATTGTGGAGTAGAGGACAATACAGGACAGTACAATGCAGACACCACACTCACCCTTTCAAAACAATAGTAGACAATTTACTATTTTTTTATGAGATTGATTAATTTTATTATTTTAAAAATTCTCTTTCGTTCAGTGACTAATCGTTCGTTCCACAAACTATTCAGTCATAAAACATACTCTCTGGGGATAGGATTAATTTTTCTAAGTGATGAAAATAATAATAACAAAAAATGTAGAGAAAAGAAGCAAGAAAAAAGCAACAAATTAAGAGTTTGTAAAAGTGCGGTAATTTCCGCTATAAACGGCTACAGCCAAAACACAAAATCATTTCTAAAATGTCGAACAAACGAGAGTCCTGAACCATTTAGCTCCTCCACAACTAAATAGAAGTAGATAAGGTTCAAATCCTAAATTCCTACCTAGTCTTGCTCATAATTAAATTTATATACAATGAGGTTTCTAATGATAGATTAAGTCTTTGATTACTCACTGTTTTATTTTTGTATCCTTTAAAAATCAAGTTGGGTGTGTCCGATAAAAAAATGATGCATTTGTCCATGCAGGAAAAATAAAAACAACTGAAGTAAGGTCGCAATTTAAAAGTAGTCGCTGTCACCTCTGTCTTTCATGGGGTTACTCATGCTTGGGCTTTCCCCTTCCTGACATGCTTCTAATGTCTAATGATCAGCTCCCTGCTTGATCCAAAACGATTGACCAGGTGAAGCGGGTTCTCAAACTACCGCTAAATCAGCGACATGTTGATGCCGCGCTCCGCCACCAGTGGAGTGTTATATTGGCGCTTTATTTTATTGAACTAACCTAGCCTAACCCTAACCCCAATCCACCAGTGGAGTGTTATATGGCGCTTTATATTATTGAACTAACCTAGCCTAACCCTAACCCCAATCCACCAGTGGAGTGTTATATTGGCGCTTTATTTTATTGAACTAACCTAGCCTAACCATAACCCCAATCCACCAGTGGAGTGTTATATTGGCGCTTTATATTATTGAACTAACCTAGCCTAACCCTAACCCCAACCATCCAGTGAAGTGTTATATTGGCGTGGTATTATATTGAACTAACCTAGCCTAACCCTAACCCCAACCATCCAGTGAAGTGTTATATTGGCGTGGTATTATATTGAACTAACCCTAGCCTAACCCTAACCCTCTGTCAGTGATTTGCCAAGATGCAATTGGTCCACCCATTCAATAGGTCTGGTTCAAGGCCACTGGCTGTCCACAGGCAAAATATCCTGTCTGATGCACTGGGTATCTAAATTCAACTGGCAAAATTCTTAACCATTTAATGAGCCATTAAAGAATTTTGCCAGTTGAATGGGACGATCTTTTCCCTTCTTCACTGCATTTAGATACCCAGTTGCTTTGCCATTCCAACTATATGGGTATTTAACATGGCGACGTAAACAAAGAAGTGATGTTATCCATGTCACACCACAAAAATATTTCTGATCTCTTCATCTCTCAGTCTCAAGTCTCATAGTGTCTACGTCATTTGAGTAGAAAATTAAAACTGTATTTTTAATTCCTGCTTCAGGTCCTTAATATAATCTTCAATCAGATGTCAAAAAAATCATGAAGAATTTACTAAGCTGGCAGTTAAGTGCCATGCCATGGCACTTTCTTCTGTGTTTTGAGTGGTAAAACATAAGTTTATATTTATTACACTCTCCAGTTCCCCCTAGTGGGCTAAAGAAAAACACTGTCCCATTGGCTAATAAACTTTGTATCAACGAAAACATAGGTTTTCTAAATAATTGTCCTGCTTCTAGCAAGTGCTGGTCAGTGAAACTAAATACTAATTAAAGGTTAATAAAACTGTCTCCTCAGAGTCTCCTCTTTCATACAATTAAGTCTCCAGCACTGTCTCGTTGACCCTGGGGCATGACCTGCCACCCCATCGTAGATTGCCACGTAATAGGTTCGTGAGGTTTTCTTGCCTTGCCTATCATCTCAGGCATGTAAATGTAAAATTAATTACCACGAGTGTACTTTAAGTTCAAAATACTGCTATTGTTTTAACATGAAAATTCTTAAACATTACATGCAATTACAAATAATGCATTTAGTAAAAGTATTCCACACTAAATATTTGCACTTACACAAAAATTATAAAAATTCTGAAGCAAGAGTTTCAAAACAACATATTTTTTTCTTTCGCTCAAAAGCATGCTGCAAATGATGATCATGATGAATGTAAGGGGTGCATTCGGCTTTCTTGTAAATTTTTTTTATAAGTTAGTGTTTCAGAAAGTATAGAAACTAAAATACTCTTAGCATTAGAGTATACACGTATGTAATAAAACAGTTCATTTAATAAAATACATTGGTAGATAATATAACAAAGCAGTATAATAGCATACGAAAACAAAAGATAATTTAACTAAGTAATATGATAAATCGGTAAACATAATGATATTATAAAAAAAATAAACAAATCTTCAAGACGAAAGATAAACAAATGTAGTTACACAGTTTGAATAAACAATGATACAGAAGATAAAATTATTATTGCTGATAAAAATGACGTTCCTTTAGAGAAGAGAGAGTTATTGTTCCTGATAAAAAAAGACATTCGTTTAGAGAAGACATAGTTAGTTTTGCTGATGAAAAGACATTCCTTTAGATAAGACAGAGTTATTTTTCCTGATAAAAAAAAAGATATTCCTTTAGAGAACACAGAGTTATTGTTCCTCATAAAAAAGACATTCCTTTAGAGAAGACAGTTATTGTTTCTGATAAAAAAAGACATTCCTTTAGAGAAGACAGAGTTATTGTTCCTGATGAACAAGACATTCATTTAGAGAAGACAGAGTTATATTGCTGATAAAAAAGACATTCCTTTAGAGAAGACAGAGTTAGTATTGCTGATAAAAAAAGACATTCCTATAGAGAAATATTTATTTTTCCTGATGAAAAAGACATTCCTTTAGAGAATACAGAGTTATTATTGCTGATAAAAAAGACATTCCTTTAGAGAAGACAGTATTGCTGATAAAAAAGGACATTCTTTTAGAGAAGACAGTATTGCTGATAAAAAAGACATTCCTTTAGAGAAGACAGTATTGCTGATAAAAAAGACATTCCTTTAGAGAAAACAGAGTTAGTATTGCTGATAAAAAAGATATTCCTTTAGAGAAGACAGAGTTAGTATTGCTGATAAAAAATACATTCTTTAGAGAAAACAGAGTTATTGTTCCTGAAAAAAATTCTTTTAGAGAAGACAGAGTTAGTATTTCTGATAAAATAAGACAGAGAAGACAGAGTTATTGTTCGTGATAATAAAAAGACATTCCTTTAGAGAAAGCAGAGTTATTATTCCTGATGAAAAAGACATTTCTGTAGAGAAAGATTATTCCTGATGAAAAAGGCATTCCTTTGGAGAAGACAGAGTTATTATTGCTGATGAAAAAGATTCCTTCAGAGAATGAATTAATACTTAAGATGAAAAAGATATTCCTTCAGAGTAGATAAAGTTAATATTGCAGATGAAAAAACATTCCGTTCGAGAAAAGAAACATTATCTCTTTGTGTACAGGCTCCAATAACACTTCAATAAATATTAAGATGTGTACTAAGCATTATCAAGAGCAAAAATACAAACAATATTATTTCCGGTTCCAGCTCCCATCATCGCCCCAAAAGTGACGTCATTAGTTAAAGTTGTGAGAAAGATATAGATGATAGCGGGGAGACATTGCATGTGTATTGCGTCCTTGAAGTCGCTGATATACCACGGAAGCTTTTTCTTGACGTCTGTAATCAATCCACTGAAAGGCCTGAAGCAACAAAGATGAAAATGTTTTATGAACTTAAGTTATTAAAGTGTATCACGAAATTACCTTTAGAAACAGGTCCATTTCAGAAAAAATATCTTGCCTAATCGGAATTAGAACAACATCCTGACTCTAGAAATCTATCAATAACAGGGTGTCACTTATCAGTAAGCTTCGTACAACAGTGTCATTCCAAACAGTACAAGTACCCAACAGTAATCAGGTACAACAGTGTCATTAAAAACAGCACAAGTACTCGGCAGTAAACTTGTTCAGCATAACAAGTACCCAACAGTAACCAGGTACAGTAGTGCCATTCCAAACAGCACAAGTACCCAACAGTAATCAGGTACAGTAGTGTCATTCCAAACAGCACAAGTACTCAACAGTAATCAGGTACAGTAGTGTCATTCCAAACAGCACAAGTACTCAACAGTAATCAGGTACAGTAGTGTCATTCCAAACAGCACAAGTACCCAACAGTAATCAGGTACAGTAGTGCCATTCCAAACAGCACAAGTACTCGGCAGTAATCAAGTACAATAGTGTCATTCCAAACAGCACAAGTACTCGGCAGTAAACTTGTTCAGCATAACAAGTACCCAACACTAAACAGGTACAGTAGTGTCATTCCAAACAGCACAAGTACTCGGCAGTAATCAGGTACAGTAGTGTCATTCCAAACAACACAAGTACTCGGCAGTAATCAGGTACAATAGTGTTATTCAAAACAGCACACATAATCAGCAGTAATCATGCTACATATTGCGATCTTAATAATAAAATCTACCATCATTTGCTTAAAAGAAAATTCTGGACTCCTATCCTAATAATATTGTAAAATTATGGAACCCGTTAGGTCAAATTATAATATCCATGAAATGTGACAGCCGTCAGTGATTTCCAATATTTCATAGCAATGCAAAACTCGTCATTTGCTTACAATATTTCACAACAATGTAAAACTTGTCATTGACTTTCAAAGCAATATAAAACTTGTCATTGACTTACGACATCTCACAGCAATGTAAAGCTCGTCATTGACTTACGATATCTCACAGCAATGTAAAACTTGTCATTGACTTTCGTTATATCACAGCAATGTAAAACTTGTCATTGACTTACGATATCTCACAGCAATTTAAAACTCAGCATCATTGACTTATGCTAATCGGGTAACCATCAGAAATTATTCTAGCATCCCAAAGGTAACCGCATGAATTTAGATGTACTGATAAATGTTTAGCACTTACATTTATCGGGAAAGGACCAAACAAATATTTGCCCTAGAAATGAAAATAAAATGCATTTTTCTTAAAAGTGAGATCACAGCAAACCATCTAAATACAAAACAAACTTTACTTGAAAGTGATGATCCTGACAAAACAAACTTTACTTGAAAGTGATGATCCTGACAAAACAAACTTTACTTGCAAGTGATGATCATGACTAAACAAACGTTACTTGAAAGTGATCATGATAAAACAAACTTTACTTGAAAGTGATGATCATGACAAAACAAACTTTACTTGAAAGTGATGATCATGACAAAACAAATTTTACTTGAAAGTGATGATCATATCAGGATCCAGTTCTTCAGCTTCATCGATATCGTCCGAGCCATGCATCTTCTCCATTAAAATCGGTGTGGACGTCGATTTACGAATTTCCTTTCAATAATATCACATGGTATGTATAGGTCAACATTGTAAGTGGTATGTATGCGTCAACATGGTAAGTGGTATGTATACGTCAACATGGTAAGTATAAGTCAGCAAGGTGAGTATACGTCAACATGGTATATATACGTCAACATGTTAAATATACGTCAACATGGTAAGTATACGTCAACATGTTAAATATACGTCAACATGGTAAGTGGTATGTATACGTCAACATGGTAAGTATAAGTCAGCAAGGTGAGTATACGTCAACATGGTATATATACATCAACATGTTAAATATACGTCAACATGGTAAGTATACGTCAACATGGTAAGCTTACGTCAACAAGGTAAGTATACGTCATCATAGATGAATATATACATGTGTGTTTGTATGTATGTATATGTGTTTGTATGAATGTGTGTGTGTGTGTTTGTATGTATGTATGCATGAATGTTTGTGTAGTGGAATGCTTGAATGATGTAAGTTATTTTTTTTAATTCATAAACAACAGAGCAATTGTCACAAACAATAGCAAGTCGGAAGAAGACATAGCAACTATGGCATACAGATTAAGACGTGTTGACAATGGCATTGAGCATGCCTGGGTAAATGTTTTAATTGAAATATAAAAGCGGGCCGTCCAATAAATATACGATGTTTCAATAAAAAGAACTTTTACTTCAATTAAGAAACAATTATGAATAGAATACTAAATATAAATACATTGGAAGAATTAAATGTAAATAACTGTTTTATCTATAATTTGTTAACAGCAATTTCTATCAAGAATGCAGATTCGAATTACTTTAATAATATCAATATTTTTAAAGTGAAACATCAAATAAATACTATTTTAATTATATATATTTAATTTATGTTTATGATCCAGATACCTTTTACATATAACAGAAACAATCATTAATGTCGCTGTTCCAAGTGATAGAAACATACAAAGAAAAGAAAGAGAAAAAATAGAAAAATACCAAGACCTCAGATTAGAAATCCAGAGACTGTGGAATGTAAAAGCAGAAGTGATACCAATAGTGATAGGAGCCTTGGGGAAGGCTACCTGAATAAACTCCCTGGAAACCACAGACTCGCTCCACTACTCAAAGCAGCGCTCCTCGGAAGTGCCCACATCCTCCGTAAAACCTAGGATCTCCCAGAATCTTGGTAAGATTCCGAGACCTTGGATCACAACCGACAATCAAACAGAAGTCGTGGAAAGAGGCTGGATAATAATAATAATAATAATAATAACAAAACATCTGAATTGGAAGGCTACCTGAATAAACTCCCTGGAAACCACAAACTCGCTCCTCTACTCAAAGAAGCGCTCCTCGGAAGTGCCCACATCCTCCATAAAAACCTTGGATCTCCCAGAATCTTGGTAAGATTCCGAGACCTTGGTTCACAACTGACAGTCAAACAGAAGTCATGGAAACGGCCTTCAGAAATGTGGACGAATTGTCATCCAGAAAGGCAAGGTCAAAACAACAGAGGGCCTGCAATTCGACATCGGAAAAATCAACGATTTTTCAATGGAAAATGGATATAAGTATCTTGGGATACTACTCAAGAAAATATGCAGAAAGAAGTGAAGTCCAAAGTTAAGAGAGAATATGAAAAACGTGTTAGACAAGTCCTGAAGTCCAAGCTAAATGAGGCGAACAAAATACAAGCCCTTAATGCATACGCAATACATGTAGTAAGCTACACTGGAGGTATAATAGATTGGACAGCAAATGAAATAAATGAACTGGACAGAAAAACAAGAAAACTACTCAAAGCCTTATACCCCCAAGCAGACGTACATGCTCTATGTATCTCGAAAAATGGGAGGCCGAGGTCTCAAGAAAATCAAACATGTAATTGAAGGAGAAGTCATTGGCCTTGTGGACTACATCTGGAATAACAACAAAGATGATCCACTTAAAGAAGCTGTAAAGATGAGTGGACTATTCCAACCCCCAGAAACAGACAAAGAAACATGGAAGAAAACAACGAAGCAAGAACTAACACATACCTGGAGCCAGAAACCTCTCCATGGCCAGTATGTACGACAAGCCGACGAAATATCAACAAAGCAATCAAAGTACAAATGGTTGAAAGAGGCAGGATGAAATCAGAAACAGAAGCACTCATAACAGCTGCACAAAATCAAGCACTCAACACCAAAATCACACAAAACGAAAATCATGAAAATTTCAAATGATTCCAAATGTAGACTGCAAATCTATGGATAAGACAACAGAGCACATACTATCTGGATGTCAGGTTCTGGCTGGAACAGAATACACCAAACGACACAATGAAGTGGCAAAACACATACATAAAAATGTGTGTGAGAACTATGGCATAAAAACCCTAGAAAGAGCATGGATGCACCAACCAGAAGCAGTCACCGAAACAGAAGAAGTCAAAATACTGTGGGACCGAGATAAGAACATATCGGGTGATTCCTGCAAGAAGACCAGACATTGTAGTTCTCAATAAGTCGAACAGAACAGTAACAATCATTGATGTTGCTGTTCCAAGTGATAGAAACATACAAACAAAAGAAAGAGAAAAAATAGAAAAATACCAAGACCTCAGATTAGAAATTCAGAGACTGTGGAATGTAAAAGCAGAAGTGATACCTATAGTGATAGGAGCCTTGAGGAACATAACATCTGAATTGGAAGGCTACCTGAATAAACTCCCTGGAAACCACAGACTCGCTCCACTACTCAAAGCAGCGCTCCTCGGAAGTGCCCACATCCTCCGTAAAACCTTGGATCTCCCAGAATCTTGGTAAGATTCCGAGACCTTGGATCACAGCCGACAGTCAAACAGAAGTCGTGGAAAGAGACTGAATAATAATAATAATAATAATAATAATAATAAACTAAGTGGCGTTAGCGTCACAGGACGTAATGTAACGAATGATTGCAGTGTAGTTTGTAAGAATACCTGTGGAGGAACGTTGTCAGGGGGCTCAATGCGGATTTTTGGATCCCATTCACCAGGTGGCAGCACTGTCACTTGCTCCAAAAATTCATCGACACCCGCAAGAATATCTTCCACATTTCGTGACTTGTAAGCGACTTCACGAAAAATCTGTGACAAGAAGCATAACCATATTAAAATATTGTGAGAATTGAATCAGACCTGTAAGGTATACCTGATATTACAGTAGCATAACCATATTAAAATAGTGTGAGAATTAAATCAGACCTGTAAGGTATACCTGATATTACAGTAGCATAACCATATTAAAATATTGTGAAGAATATTGAATCACACCTGCAATGTATACCTGAAATTACAGTAGCATAACCATATTAAAACATTGTGAAGAATTGAATCACACCTGTAATGTATACCTGAAATTACATTAGAATATAGATCACAACAAAAAACACACACAAATAGAACACAAACGCAACAAATGCCATAAGCATACAAAACTATTAAATACAATATACACATTAAACTATACAAATGCATCAATCACGAAACTGTTGAAAACAATATACACAATAAATACAACAAAAAGAACAAACGCATTTGAAATAATAAATAAAGTATGTGCAATAAACGCAATAAAATCAGAAAATAAAATAATAATCACAGTACGGACAATATACACCACATTCAAAATACACAGTAGAAAGCCAACAAAAAAAACAATAAAACATGACACAAAAAATAGAAAATACAATAATCACAATACAAGAAATACATCAATTTAAATTAATACAACAATCACAAGGACTATAAATACAATAGAATCAAAAAAGCAATATAAAGAAAATTTTAAAGCAATACAATACAAAGCAATATAAAGAAAATTTCAATGCAATACAATACAAAGCAATATAAAGAAAATTTTAATGCAATACAATACAAAGCAATATAAAGAAAATTTTAAAGCAATACAATACAAAGCAATATAAAGAAAATTTCAATGCAATACAATACAAAGCAATATAAAGAAAATTTCAAAGCAATACAATACAAAGCAATATAAAGAAAATTTCAAAGCAATACAATACAAAGCAATATAAAGAAAATTTTAAAGCAATACAATACAAAGCAATATAAAGAAAATTTTAAAGCAATACAATACAAAGCAATATAAAGAAAATTTTAAAGCAATACAATACAAAGCAATATAAAGAAAATTTTAAAGCAATACAATACAAAGCAATATAAAGAAAATTTTAAAGCAATACAATACAAAGCAATATAAAGAAAATTTTAAAGCAATACAATACAAAGCAATATAAAGAAAATTTCAATGCAATACAATACAAAGCAATATAAAGAAAATTTCAATGCAATACAATACAAAGCAATATAAAGAAAATTTCAATGCAAAACAAATAGAATACAAATAGCTAGGGGAGGCTAACTTTTCTCTTATATATATATATATATAGTATGAGCATTGTGCTAGGTGTATTTTGTAATTGATTGCCGTTTTATTTTCTTTAATTGTTTAATTTTCTTTTATATAAATATTTTATTAATCTTTTCATCTGTCTTGTGTCAATTCTTATCATCTCCATTTCATGTGAAATTCATTTAATCGTAGTTATTGCGTCTGCCATCGTGTCCGTCTTTGTGGCTGTCTTGTGGCTGTTTATCCGTCTTTATGTCTGTCTGTCCGTCTGTATGTCCGTCCGTCCATCCGTCTGTTCGTGTATCTGTCCTTGTCATTATATGTAGGATAAACTAAGTAATACTACTAACCCTAAACCACTCATCACACTCATAACTACTACTAAACCTAACCAACACAATAAACAGTATATACAACAAACACAATAAATGTAGCTAACATTAAACATATAAACCTAGTAAACACAAGAAATACTATAAACAACAAGCACCATAAATAAGGACAACAAATAAACAAAATAAACAGCATACACAACTGTATACACAACAAGCATAGTAAAACGAACACAGTAAGCAGTAAGCACAATAAACGCAGTAAACTTCAAAACACAATCAAACGTTAAACAAAATAACAAGCTTAAAAGGAACATTTGCATTAAACTCAACAAATACATAGAAAATAATCAGTAAATGCAACAATCTCGCTAAACACATTCGACACAACAAATAGAACAAAGTCAGCCAACAATAATAATCAACACAAGTACAATAACAAACAACTCAACAAATACAACAAAGACAGACAACACAACAAAGACACAAAGACAATCAACACTAGAAATATAATAAAAATAATCAACGTAACAAATGTTATGACAAAAAGCACCACAGATATAACAAAGACAGCCAACACAACAGAAACAACATAGTCAACACAACAAGAAAAAACAAATTAGCCAACACAACAAAAACAACAAAGACAGTCAACACAACAAATATAGCAAAGGCAGACAAAACAACAAATATTTAAATTCACATAACTGTCTTCACTTACATCATCTACCATCATAGTTGCCATACAGCGGCCCATTTCTTTCAAGAACACGCTGCTACCTTGAGGTCCCAAGATGTAGATAATAAAGCGAGAAGGCAATTCCACTTCAGAGAGGTCGTCGATGACTTGAGCATCATTGAGACGCATAAAGCCACAAATTGTTGCGTGCAGATCTTCGACTTCTCCAACCATAATGTTTGCAGTTTCGGTTCCTTTGGTCAGTTTACGCATGAAGCGTGCATTGTACTAATTAACAAAATTGTAACCAGCATGATTGTCATTTACAGAATTGATCCGATTACTTTATTCTAAGTTACCATTTACAACAATCATTAACATTTACTTTATATTATTCTTTATTGTTGCGTCAAAGACAAACCTAAGAACAAAGGGCAGCAATTTGCTATATTCGTAAATGTTATAGCATATAGGTTGACAATAAGGGCTTGAGTTATGTTCTACTGTTGTATTTTCCACTTCAAAATCTCTAAATAAGGAAATGAGCTGACTATTTCACACTTTTCATTGTGACATTGAAAAATCTCTGAATAAGGAAATGAGCTGATTATTTCACACTTTTCATTGTGACATTGAAAAATCTCTGAATAAGGAAATGAGCTGATTATTTCACATTTTTCATTTCACTTTTCACACTAACCTTAACCCTAACCCTAAGTAAGCTGATTATTTCACACTAAGCCGAGAAGTGCAATTAAAGAAAAATTAAGTAAACATTATCATTTAATTTCTACTTGCTATCAACCTACCTTAATGACTGCTTGTATAAAACACTATATGAGAGAATAAAACATATCCTTTTCAATTTAAATCCGAGTCAGATAATTGTACATCCATTCAACTCATCATAATAATTGCTTTCAAATACACTGCTGTAATAGAAAATAAACATTTTACATTATATTTCTGGTTGATATAAACTTAAATTAGCAATTGTAAGTAAAAATAACTCTGCTAAAGAATAAAATATTTACTTTATATACTATTTATGTAGTAACAAATACATCCATTTACAATTTAATTTTAATTGTAATCACCTCAAACAATTTATTTTTACGTGCAATCAGTTCAACGTGTTAAAATGATCCAGCCAGCGACAGACTAATATTTCAATGAATTCATTAACTCATTACCAGACCAAGAACAGATATTTCAATGAATTCATTAACTCATTACCTGACCAAGAACAGATATTTCAATGAATTCATTAACTCATTACCTGACCAAGAACAGATATTTCAATGAATTCATTAACTCATTACCTGACCAAGAACAGATATTTCAATGAATTCATTAACTCATTACCTGACCAAGAACAGATATTTCAATGAATTCATTAACTCATTACCAGACCAAGAACAGATATTTCAATGAATTCATTAACTCATTACCAGACCAAGAACAGATATTTCAATGAATTCATTAACTCATTACCTGACCAAGAACAGATATTTCAATGAATTCATTAACTCATTACCTGACCAAGAACAGATATTTCAATGAATTCATTAACTCATTACCTGACCAAGAACAGATATTTCAATGAATTCATTAACTCATTATCTGACCAAGAACAGATATTTCAATGAATTCATTAACTCATTACCTGACCAAGAACAGATATTTCAATAAATTCATTAACTCATTACCTGACTAAGAACAGATATTTCAATGAATTCATTAACTCATTACCAGACCAAGAACAGATATTTAAATGAATTCATTAACTCATTACCAGACCAAGAACAGATATTTCAATGAATTCATTAACTCATTACCTGACCAAGAACAGAGATTTCAATGAATTCATTAACTCATTACCAGACCAAGAACAGATATTTAAATGAATTCATTAACTCATTACCTGACCAAGAACAGATATTTCAATGAATTCATTAACTCATTACCTGACCAAGAACAGAGATTTCAATGAATTCATTAACTCATTACCAGACCAAGAACAGAGAAATAAGTAATGTAGAACTATGTACGGCGGTCTCACATAAAGTTATATTCACCGGTTGAAATTAACGATTTGTAATTCATTTACAGTAATTTTTTAAAATCTCCTTTCAAACTCAGTATTATAATCCTAGAGATATATTTTAAATATTTTATACCTACGTTCCAAGTACTATAATACCTTTGTGTAAAACTCTTTCAGTATATTTTTATACCTACGTTTTAAACACTATAAACCCTTTGTATAAAACTCTTTCAGTATATTTTTATACCTACGTTCCAAGCACTATAAGCCCTTTGTGTAAAACTCTTTCAGTATATTTTTATGCTTAACTTCGAACGAGTCACACTACTTCTCTTCCAATACGGCCTAATTTCAAATACATTCATATTGCTATATGCATGCTTTTAGTACATTTATTCTCTGTACAAGAAAACCTTTCACAATAGTAAATGCATTGTATTTAGGTTAAATATATATGTTTACCTCAATATTATAAGATATTTTATACATCCCTTAGAGCTATTTTTAAGATTAATCAATCAATCAATCAATCAATCAATCAATCAATCATCATCAGCAGCAGCATTCACAATTTTGTCACGACTTCTCTTATCTGACGGTTGTGAACCAAGGTCTTTTTAAAATTGAACATACCTTTTTGCTAAGGGCTGTATCGGAATCCTCAGTTTTTTCGAGGTCCACATCACTGCCTAAAGTTGAATTCAGGCTAATAGTGCTTTGCACATTTTTCAGTGAGTCCATGCCTAGGCCTGAAACGGGATTCAAACATTGCCATGCCATACTGTGTTAATGTCCTGGCTTTTAACAGGAGGCATTCAACCAATGTCATATTTTCACTAAGTCAATGCCCTGGCTTTTAACAGGAGGCATTCAACGAAAGTCATATTCTCATTAAGTCAATGCCCTGGCCTTAAACTGGAGGATATCAAGAATTGTTATATTCTCACTAAGTCAATGCCCTGGCTGGAGTATATAAAAAACTGTCATATTCTCACTAAATCAATGCCTAAGCCTTAAACAAGAGGCAATCAAGTATCGTCATCTAAGTCAAGGCCTCGGACTTAAACAGGAGGCAATCAAACATTCACATATTCTCACTGTATGGCAAGTATGGATACTCTAACCTTACCTGACGTTTGACAAGTACATTGGCTACACCATTTCTGGTATGTAACAAGTACAGATAACTTCAACATTATTTGTTGTGATTTGAGGAAAAAGCATTATTTAGTTTGACAAGTAGAGAGGTTTTAGACTATTTGAAGTATTTTGATGTGTAACAAGTATAGAGGTATTAGCATTATATGGAATAGTATGCTATATGGCAAGTGCAGATATTTAGCAAATGTTGTGCTATGTGGCAAGTGTAGAGGCATTAGCATTATATGGAGTATTGTGCTATGGCAAGTATAGAGTATTTAGCAATACATGAAATGTTGTGCTATGTGGCAAGTATAGAGGCATTAGCATTATATGGAGTATTGTGCTATGGCAAGTATAGAGTATTTAGCAATACATGAAATGTTGTGCTATGTGGCAAGTATAGAGGTATTAGCATTATATGGAGTATTGTGCTATGGCAAGTATAGAGTATTTAGCAATACAGGAAATGTTGTGCTATGTGGCAAGTATAGAGTATTTAGCAATACATGGAATGTTGTGCTATGGCAGATGATGCATTGCCATTTGATTAGATCAGTTTACATTTTCATCGACTACGTGACAACTAGTGCAGCAATCAACTTCATAGATTTAAATTAATGTTTAATATCCTGGAATAGTTCTTAGATTGACAATAACATAAGACGGAGTACAGAGGTCAATAGTCAGTAACCACAAAGAATAAAACAAAATGGACTACAGAGGTCAATAGTCAGTAACCACAAAGAATAAAACAAAATGGAGTACAGGACGTCAATAGTCAGTAACCACAAAGAATAAAACAAAATGGAGTAGAGAGGTCAATAGTCAGTAACAACAAAGAATGAAACAAAATGGAGTACAGAGCGTCAATAGTTGAAACAAAGAATGAAACAAAATGGAGTACAGAGCGTCAATAGTTGAAACAAAGAATGAACAAAATGGAGTGCAGAGCGTCAATAATCAGTAACCACAAAGAATAAAACAAAATGGGGTACAGAGGTCAATAGTCAGTAACAACAAAGAATGAAACAAAATGGAGTACAGAGCGTCAATAATTGAAACAAAGAATGAAACAAAATGGACTACAGAGCGTCAATAGTTGAAACAAAGAATGAACAAAATGGAGTGCAGAGCGTCAATAATCAGTAACCACAAAGAATAAAACAAAATGGAGTACAGAGATCAATAGTCAGTAAACACAAAGAATAAAGCAAAATGGAGTAGAGAGGTCAATAGTCAGTAACCACAAAGAATTGAGAGGTGGCGAGATTTTCAATAGGAATGAGAAAGCGAAGTCCTAAGTATCAATTTAGAAAAGGATGAACGTTCCCTTTCAGCCATTACATTGCCATTACTTGTTTAATTGCTGCATTTTTGCTGATGTTAGCTTATCTTGCTACAAGGCTGTTAATTAAGGAAATTCTACATAGTTCTTGTTATTTCTTACCTTTAATTATTTATATACCAGAGGTGTCCAGCCCTGCATTATTAAATGCTTTAGTTTTAATTGTCTGTGGTAAATTTTCATCTGGTACACCTAACGTATTGTTAAAGAAATAGAACAAGGCGGAATAATTACCACTTACTCTATTCACTCTAGATAGTGTAAGGAGACAGTGACCTGTACAATTTTTATATAACGAAATCTATTAATGATATAATCTTATTTTAACAATTATTTGTATTAACACTACTTACTGGCACTAGAGGTGTTGCTGCTTAAGACACCAGAGTTGTTCGTTTGTCTCTTACGTTTGTCTTCTGGGCGGCCTCTTTGATGTCTGTGTCGATGATGTTTCATAGCAATTGCTTTGATGTGAGGTCGGAGCATAGAGTCTAGCTTCCCAATTCGAATCCATTCATCTAAGAAGTAATCTGCACAGTATATCCAATGACTATTGATACGATCAGGACAGTCTACCAAATGACTAAGCAGTTATTAATGATTATTAATACAATCAGAACAGTCTATCCAATTACTAAGCAGTTACCAAAGACTAGTGATATGATCTGAAAAATAAAATGACTAATCAGTTATTAAAGACTATTATACGAATGTACAATATATTCAATGACTAAGCAGATATTAAAGACAATTGATACTATCTGAACACTAATATCGAAAAAACTATTGCTAAAACCATTTTACACATGATATCTATTTAGCGTTGACTCGTAATCTACACTGTCCAATTATGTAAGTGTTGACGATGATTAATAGAATGTAAATTGCACATAATATTGTAATATCAGTAATAGGCACTTGTCACAGGAAATGAGGGACAGAAATTATATTTTATTTCATTTTAAAAAACCGTTAACAAAACTAGTTGAAGTAACCCGAGTTTTGTTATTTTTTGTATGTAGCATGTAAACTTCCAGTAACGGTCACCTAAGATCTCTTTAGTAGACAGACGTTCGTGACGCAGTGTGTGTTATTATATCATATTGAATATATATATATTAGTTTGTGAAAGATATGTATATCGAACAATTGGGACAACTGCGCACTACGAGTCACGTGTTGTTGACGAGAGAAATGGCCAGTGCGCATTAGAATTGACCACAGAAAATCGTGCATCACGATTACCACTAAATATCCAAGGCAAAAATCATGTCACAGGACATAGCTTCTGGAAGTTTTGGAAACCTTCAGTGAAAGCTATATAAGAGGCAAAAATGAAGACTTTACTCTCAATGTTGAAAACGTCGATTCGTCTGAAGCCAGTCTAACTTCACGTATGAATTATCTCATGTACAGAGGTTTCATAAAGGAAAGCTGCAAAAATCTCTTTCCATCCGTTTTCCATCCGTCTGATGCCATATATTGAGTAACGAGGCAAAATTACTCAGTATAATTTTTGGCAAAGTGGAAAGTTCACCGTCAAGAAAAACCCATGCATGCGACGCTGGTTGTATGCAGTTAACGACACGAGGGACCAATTTTGTCATCCCCCCTGTCTGAGTTTGGTTGACATGTCTATCCCGCAAATTGAGAAGGCTAGCACCGAGATTTTCTTACAGATATCCGGATTTCTACACTCAATGTAATGCGACGACACATCCCACTGGACGACTCTACCCGATAATGCTAAACGTCGTTGGGGGGTCCGTTTCCACGACAACCAACAAACAGCGACAATTATCGAGACTGACAACAGTCAGCTAAATTTCAGATTTCTCCCCAGTGATAATCTGAAAGTGGTGCCTAGATTCTGCAGAATCTTCACCTGTAATGCGACGCCTCAATTGCGTCGATCTTCACTTTGAAGTGCCGCTTATAAGTGACGTGTGAGCTTACGTCATCTCCTTGGAACTCTGACATTAATAGTGAGTAATAATTAGCACGGCTAACGCGCACATACTTAACTCTAGGATTCTAAGAAAATGAACACTATTATATCATTTGTGAAATACGAACTGTAATGTTAAAATGAATGCTTATTCTATATGTTAACTATTGTTACAGCGGCCCCATTTGCCGCATAAGAATTGTGTAATTAATCTTTATTTTATATTTTGAATTTCATCATTTTCATCTCCCCTTATTTCCCACAGAGTGTATGACATTGGAAAGTTGAATGAATGATTAATCACTGTGCGAAAGAGTAGTGCCCCTTTTAAATCGGGAAATAAATAACCTGATTTAAACATCTTTCAACTCTCTTGTTATTCATAGTTTTTGAGAGGGACGAAAGAATTTGTACTATTGTTTTGCACCGTTCGTCTGTTCGTCCATTTATTCACATTTATGATACACACTCACAACACACACCGCCAATAAAACGTTCCTTGGCATGACACTAATAAACTGGGCCCCACCCAAACATCAATGGAGTATGTCATGTGTGTCTATGTAACAACCTGACACGACGTAGTACTGGCATACGTCACACGGGCTTTTCTTGGAGGTGCACCGGAGCAGGCCAAAAATAGACTTCACCCCTTGCATCTCTAACTTCAGCTCGGGGTCGGCTTGTAACGAGCCCTCCCGTTTTGTGACAGCACTATTTTAAATCTAATTTTCTCAAGAATTCTAAGCACTTTTCCAATTGTAAGTGTTGACGATGGTCAATAGAATGTAAATTGCACATAATATTGTAATATCAGTAATAGGCACAATTTTAAATCTAATTTTCTCAAGAATTCTAAGCACTTTTCCAATTGTAAATGTTGACGATAGTCAATAGAATGTAAATAGCACATAATATTGTAATATCAGTAATAGGCACAATTTTAAATCTAATTTTCTCAAGGATTCTAAGCACTTTTCCAATTGTAAGTGTTGACGATGGTCAATAGAATATGCAAAATACTGTAATATCAGTGATAGGTATGTACTTGTCTAATTTTCTGAAGGATTCAAGCACTTTACAATCAGGTCATCAAAACTGAACATTCACTTTACAATCAGGTCACCTAAACTGAACGTTCACTTTACAATCAGGTCACCTAAATTGAACATTCACTTTACAATCAGGTCACCTAAACTGAACATTCAAGATGTAGGCCTTAGATGATGATCAATATATTAATCCACGACCTTGTAAGACGAGTATCATTGCCTCGCAACCACCTAGTTTATATCCACTGAGTGCACAATTAAAACAGTTACTTTTATAAAGACACATTTTCATCCAATATATCATTAAGTATGACCATTTATATACCGTGAATTTTAGGACATTTTATCTCATAAGACGAGTTTGCCCTTTTACGGGTTTAAAGCTTGTTGTGCAGGATTATAATGTCTTAGTTATTTATGTATTTTAGCGACTATTCTGTGATATGACTTAGTTATTTATGTGTTGGTTATTCTGTCATAGGACTTAATTATTTGCCTGCTGGAGTGCCTATTCTGTCAAAGGCTTTAATTATTTGCCTGCTGGAGTGCCTATTCTGTCATAGGACTTATTTATTTATGTGTTGGAGAGGTTATTCTGTCATAGGGCATACTTTTTTGCTTGTTAGATTGACTATTCTCTCATAGGGCATACTTATTTGCCTTTTTGGTGTGAATATTCTTTCATAGGACATAATTATTTATGATGGTGTATCTTTCTGTTGAAGTGAATATTTTGTTATAAGACTTAATTGTTTGCCAGTTGGAGTGACTGTTCCTCACTAGAACTTAATTATTTGTTGGAGGGACTACACTCTTCGAGTTATGAGATATTATTTTAATTGGTGGATAGATTTCCTGTTCTGGAACTCAATAATTGGAGCGTTAAGGGACTATTCTTTTGAAGGACAAATATTTGTGTGCTAAAAATACTATTCTGTTCTAGTACATAATTATTTTGTGTGTGAGAGAGGGATACTATTCTATTTTAGGACATGATTATTTTAGTGTAAGATACTATTCTGTTCTGTGACATAATAATTTGTATGTATGAAATAATATTATGTGCTTGGACATAATTATTTGCGGCTTTAAGATACTGTTCTGTTCCAAGACATAACTATTTGTATTGGAGGGTACTCTGACTTAAGACTTAATTTAGCTATGCTGAAGGGACTACATCTGTCTATTGAACTAAGTTCAAATAAAATGACATGTATTCTGTAGTAGGATATAATTAATTAAGTTTAAAGTGACTATTCTGTTGTCATAATTATTAGTATAATGAAGTATTCTATCCTAGGACAGATATATTAGTTATTTTGGGGTGTCTGTCGTAGGACATAACTATTTTTATATCTGTAATATTTACCCTGAAAAGATATAATTATTTATGTCTTGGTGTGGCCTGAAATATAAAGAAAGCCTTTGAACGGGACTATTTGATGATATGTGAAGGTGTACGATGATGTGCCTACTCGACATGTGGTGGTGTACCTACACTGTATGTGATGGTGTGTCTACACGATGTGATGGTTTATCTATACGATATGTTATGGTGTGTCTGCACGATATGTAAGGTGTTCCTACACGATATGTTATGGTGTGCTTATACAATATGTGATAGTGTACCTACACTATATGATGGTGTGTTTACACGATATGGTGTGTCTATACGATAAGTTATGGTGTGTCTACACGATATGTAATGGTGTGCTTATACAATATGTGATAGTGTACCTACACTATATGATGGTGTGTTTACACGATATGTTATGGTGAGTCTATACGATAAGTTATGGTGTGTCTACACGATATGTAATGGTGTGCTTATACAATATGTGATAGTGTACCTACACTATATGATGGTGTGTCTACACGATATGTTATGGTGTGTCTACACGATATGTAATGGTGTACTTATACAATATGTGATAGTGTACCTACACTATATGTGATCGTGTGTCTACACGATGTGTGATGATGTGTTTACAATGTATGTAATGGTGTCTATACGGTATGTGATAGTGTGTCTACAAGATATGTGATAGTGTCCATATATGATATGTGATGGTGTATCTAGACTGTATGAGATGGTCTGCTACACTTTATGTGATGGTGTATCTAGACTGTATGAGATGGTCTGCTACACTTTATGTGATGGTGTAAGTCACATAATGTCTTTTGTATCTCACACCCACCCGTCTAAAATTAGACTACACGTAAACCTATCTTCTAGAAAGGTTGACTCTTATCTCCAGGCTAGAAACATACCGGGATTTTACAGACAACTCACTAAACTAACCAATCAAAGTGCAGCTCAGCCAAATGAAGATTGCTAAATTGCTAGTCGAATGCAGTTGACCACCATGGCAACACGCATTTAGGCTCCCGGTGTTAAAAAAAAACACCATGGCAACATGCATTTAAGCTCCCGGTGTTATATAAAATATATTCATACTACTAACCTTATCGCCAGTTATCCGCAGTAGGAAATCATCCTCTGTATATATTACTGACGAAGGTATGTGGTTTTGCTTACCTAACTAATATTATGGTCATGTAAACTCCTGAGATTATATATAATTTATATTGTTTTATTTCGCTTATGATATTTAAATATACGATGACCATGTAAATAAGAATGTTTTGTCAGAGAACACATGAGGACGATTTCTTAGCGCATGTGCAACACTGGTAGATCGGCACTTTATCTTGGATGTCACTTTATCTTGGATGTCACTTTATCCTCGATGTCACTTTATCTTGAATGTCACTTTATCTTGAATGTCACTTTATCCTGGATGTCACTTTATCTTGAATGTCACTTTATCTTGAATGTCACTTTATCTTGAATGTCACTTTATCTTGGATGTCACTTTATCTTGAATGTCACTTTATCTTGAATGTCACTTTATCTTGGATGTCACTTTATCCTGGATGTCACTTTATCCTGGATGAGGTTTTGACTAGTGCATAGCCATAAAGCAGCACCAGAATGGAATGACGCACTAGCCACAGACATAGTTCCACGGACTTGGTGTGCGACTATATACAACACTGGGACCTCAGGAATCACGTTAGAGAGCCAAAACTAAGTGACTCTATATACATATATACAACACTGGGACCTCAGGAATCACGTTAGAGAGCCAAAACTAAGTGACTCTAAAACCAATAAGCTGAACAGCTTCAGTCAAGTTGAAGACAAACTCTACACTTTAGAATTCACTCAGAAACATTCAGTGTTCTCTTATAAACTCATTTATAATTCACTCATACGAATGAACCAAATAACTAAAGTGCCATAGGACTCAAAATATTCTCGTACGACACCACATGGTCGTGATTAGGCACTATAACTATATACAGTTAAACTATACTTGTTACTGTTGAACTATTTGCCATATGTAATCATGTTGTCTTAAGTTATTTCTTGTTGAATACACTTATTTTTGATACATAGACCACTCTGTTAGCATAACTCACATACATGTTATATGTTGTAGTCTGTCACTTGTATTTACCAACAATCCTGGCTCTATGTATCAGGGTCTCAAGCTGTCTTCTATAACTATCTCGTTTCTATTCTACATTATGTCTCATTCATTTTTCCAACATATGTGGCCAGCCAGGTGTGTTTTGGGGTTTAGCCTTTGGAAACGGGGGCTCAGGATGGAGTAGAAATAACATATTGCCCATCTCCCAGCAAAACGTCACTGTGTCTATACGATATGTGATGGCTTGCCTACACCATACGTGATGGTGTTTCTATACGATGTGCAATGGTGTTTCTATACTATGTGCAATGGTATTTCCACAATATGTGTGATGGTGTAGCTACACGATGTGTGATGGTGTGTCTACACGATAAGTGATGGTGTTTGTATAGGTTAATTGATGATGTGCCTACACGATATGTGATGATAATTTATGATGTGTCTACATATGTATGATAATTTATGATGTGTCTACATGATATGTATGATAATTTATGGTGTGTCTACACGATATGTATGATAATTTATGATGTGTCTACACGATAAGTATGATAATTTATGATGTGTCTACACGATATGTGATGATAATTTATGATGTGTCTACACGATATGTGATGGTGTGCCTCTGCTATATATGAAGACGCTTCTACTCTATATGTGATGACTCATTTATATTTAACTGACAGTGTAGCTTCACCGTAATTAAGATAAGTCTTTGGAAAATTACGCAATGATTTGTGTGTTGCAGCGTTATTACTGAGCTTTTAGAAGGCATATCAATCGTCTGAAGATGCAATAGTCCTTTAGTTGCTTAAGAAAGACTACCAATGTTTTGCGCAATTATGTGGCCATTCATTTATTACCTATGACTAAACATTACCCTAAAAATTACACTGGCCTCTGTTCAAGTCTGTAGAAAACCTGTCGGTTTGATGCAAAATATCATTGTTATCATTAGGAACTACATACATGTAATAGAATATTGAGGAGAGTAGTCTTTGATGTCTCGCTGATTGTACAATAGAGCAAAAATGATATGCTGAAGGAGAACTTACAAGTGAATTGTGCGATGAAGGAAAAAGTGACGTAATTAAATATTAACCAGCGATCTGAGGCATTAATTAGACTTTGATATCTTTGAGGAAAACTTACCAATAAGCTGTACAATAGAATAAATTGTTCTTGTGAAAAACGTACCATAATCCTGTACAATAGAATAAATCATTCTTGTGAAAAACGTACCATAATCCTGTACAATAGAATAAATTGTTCTTGTGAAAAACGTACCATAATCCTGTACAATAGAATAAATCGTTCTTGTGAAAAACGTACCACAATCCTGTACAATAGAATAAATTGTTCTTGTGAAAAACGTACCATAATCCTGTACAATAGAATAAATTGTTCTTGTGAAAAACGTACCATAAAGTAGAGGAGACGTCATTGTTCCTTAGAAACAATTACCTATGATCTATTGCAATAGAATATACTTCTCTCTCTTTAAGGAAAACATCCCTATAAAATCTCTTAAATCTAATAAAATTCTATGTTTCTTAAGCAAACATTCCTATAGCTGTGCAATAGAATAGACTTCACTGTCCTTAAGGCAAGCATACGTGATCTGTGCAATAAAATAGACTTCTATGTCCTTAAGGCAAGCATACCTATGATCTGTGCAATAGAACAGATTTCACTGTCCTTAAGGCAAGCATACCTATGATCTGAGCAATAGAATAGACTTCTATGTCCTTAAGGAAGACACCTTCCAAAAGATGTTTGCGCAGTTCCATGATGTAATGCATGGCGAGCGAAGCAACGTGAGGCTTAGACCATCGCTTACCTCCCTCTTCAACCGTCTCCTCGTATTTGACCCATCTGGTCATCACATGGAAATCAGAATATATATTTCGCATTATGTATCACCTGCTATAGATCATATAGTAAACATTACATAATATGTATTTGACAATATACAACACCCACTATGTTTTTTGTAATATGTACGTTAAAATATGAATCACATTCTATACATTTTACAGTACGCAAGGTTTTTGTACAATATGAATCACATTCTATACATTTTACAGTATTCAAGGTTTTTGTACATTATGAATCACATTCTATACATTTTACAGTATTCAAGGTTTTTGTACAATAAATATTGTTTTGTCGTGTGGCAAAGAACAATACAAGTATTAAAATCGAAATCGAATTTGGAATTTCAAAAATTTATTTGCTTAGTCCATTATAACAGTAGTTTGTATTTTAAATGTTTATTTGCTTAGTCAAGTATAACAACACTTTGTATTTTAAATGTTTATTTGCTTAGTCCATAATAACTGTACTTTATATTTTAAATGTTTATTTGCTTAGTCCAGTATAACAGTACTTTGTATTTTAAATGTTTATTTGCTTATCCATAATAACTGTACTTTATATTTTAAATGTTTATTTGCTTAGTCCATAATAACTGTACTTTATATTTTAAAATGTTTATTTGCTTAGTCCATAATAACTGTACTTTGTATTTTAAAAGTTTAGATGTGTTAGAGTATGCAGTATAACGGTACTATATAGTTTCTATGTTTAGATGTTTTATGCAGTATAACAGTTCTTTGTACTTTAAATATTTATTTGCTTAGTCCAGTATAACAACACTTTGTATTTTAAATGTGTATTTGCTTAGTCCAGTATAACAACACTTTGTATTTTAAATGTGTATTTGCTTAGCCCAGTATAACAACACTTTGTATTTTAAATGTTTATTTGCTTAGTATAATATGTATAAGAGTATTTTGCATTGTAAGTGCTTAAATGCTTAGTGTAATATGTATAAGATTATTTTGCATTGTAAGTGCTTAAATGCTTAGTGTAATATGTATAAGAGTATTTTGCGATTAAATGCTGAGCGTATAGTATGCGTAAGATTATATGCGCATGCCAACCATAACAAAACTATTTATTTTGTTAGTGTTCAGATTGATTATAACCAAAATATCGTGAGTTTTGGTTAGTAGCCTATGTATGAACATAGTAAGGATTACTAAAATTTGCTAACAAGTATAAGTGTGAGGAAAATTGCCAACAATAAAATATCACTCTACTGTAGAAACAATCGCTTTGGCAATTTTTAAAATTATTTTATAGAAACGTTTTCTCTACGTGCTTACATTTACAACTGCTATTTATTTCTTCAACATAGAAGAAGATGGCCGCCTGAGGCTGGAATCTTACACTAAATATAACATGCGGTAAGATACGATGTATATAGGCCTATTGTACAACGACTGGCAAGGGTGTTTATTTCCTAGAATGCCACTTTCCAGAGTGATGAAGCACTCACTGTTCACTCATTAGTAAACTGAGATTTACCATTGCTCAAGCACATTTATAGCCGTTATCCAGAGTGATGAAACATATTCATTACTTACCTATTAGTAAACACTGAGTTTTACTATTCCTTAACCATCTTTGCAGCCTTTACTTGCCGCCATTTTAGGAGAAAATCAAGCCGCCATTTTGAGGGTACTTCAAACCACTTGCCGCCACTCTGATAAGCTATGACGTCATGTTGCCTGCCAGTTCCACAACTGTTGTATACTTCTACATCTGATGATACTCCATGAAGTTACAATAATTCTATTTCTAATTTATTTCTTTGCTGATTACAAGACTGTGTTGCACCAAATTTTGTTATGTGCATGGCAGTTCTATAATACTTTCTTATCCTGAAACACTAACATAACTCCAGTAACAATGTTATAAATTGAACACTTCTTAGTAATGTGATTGTAACCGACTTGAACGTTGGAAAATAATGTATGAAATTTGATGTATTAACTTTATTATGAGATTGTAAGCAACATATGTTTGGAATGAGCGATTTATTGAAAGTTAAGTGACTAGTTTGATTGTTGTGATGGCATTTGATTTATGACGTAAAATTGTGAATGGTAGTTTACGTGTTTACATATCCTAACTCTAACCCTTAACCCTTAACCCCACATTTTACATTCCAGTTTAGGTTAAATATAAATATAAAATAAAATGTTTACCTCCGTTTTTCTGCCTTTGTGTCTGTTCGGTCAGAGTTAACAGAACAAAACAAATAGAGGGATTTTGATCAGAATTTTACTGTTGTATGTTTTAATGCCCCAGAATTAAAGCAAGGCGAAATAACACGCTACAACATAAGTAGTCCTACAACACAAAGGCTATATACACGCTACAACATAAGTAGCCCTAAAACTACATCACACCAAAGGCTATATAACACGCTAAAACATAAGTAGCCCTAACACTACAACACAAAGGCTATATAACACGCTACAACATAAGTAGCCCTAATACTACAACACAAAGGCTATATAACACGCTACAACATAAGTAGCCCTAACGCTACAACACCAAGGCTACAACATAAGTAGCCCTAACACTACAACACAAAGGCTATATAACACGCTACAACATAAGTAGCCCTAATACTACAACACAAAGGCTATATAACACGCTACAACATAAGTAGCCCTAATACTACAACACAAAGGCTATATAACACGCTACAACATAAGTAGCCCTAACACTACAACACAAAGGCTATATACCCTATAAGTGAGCTCGTCAGTAGCCCTGACACTACAACGATAGTAAAGCGCATGCACTCGGGATTTGGCTAATGGCACACCACAGGCCGCTGTCACTCTAACCTCCATGTATAGTTTACGCTTATTCAGTTCAATGATTCAATCTGCATATTATATTTTAGGCTGTAGTAAATATTGCTTTTTGGTGGGTTACATTTTGCTGTGTGATTAGCTCTTATTTATGCTATGCCTCCCGGAAAGAGATCAAACCTGATTTCGGTATCAGTGAATGGAATAAGAACATTACTTATGAAGTTCGTGGAAAATCAAACAGAGAGATATATACAACCTTTGCCCGTAAATATGAATTTTCAGAATATGTTGCTTAAAGTAAAAAAAATACTTTTTGTACCGTTTCATCTCCAGGTAAGAAACATAACACAGGATGCCCAAAGTGTGTGTTTTATATCTAAATGTCATGGAAATCTAAAGTTCATTATGTTTGTTATATCTAAATGTCATGGAAATCTTAACTTTTAGTATGACAATTTATTCAAGAATTGAACACTAATTCACCTTTACCTTTTTCCTGTCAATGTCCGCTTCTAAAAGATGCACCTTCAAACTTGTTTCATTACATAATTTTGTTTTGTTCAGTCTGCAAAGCAGCATTATATCAGAGTAGAGTTCTATATAGAATCAGTTTGCTAGCTCTGGATGCTTTTGAACTTTGCTAAACGGTAGCAATCCGAGTTTGACAACACAATGCACTGATTGCCCAGAAAACGTGCGGGCTGCACTATCACTAAACTTTGATATCAAGTGGGGGGCCACAAAATATCATCACGCAGGCCACAAATGGGATATTATCAGCTTTGGTGGTCCTCTGGAGAGTCTTCCTCTCCTCACTTGTTTCTGAAGAGGGGTGAGGGTAGATGCTTGGAGGTGGAATTGAACTTCATACCTGTAGATGTTGGGAGGCGGGTGCAGGATCGTGGTGGTGTAGACTCATGGAGCAGTTGTGTGGAGCAGTGGCTAGCTGAAGAGCGCTGGATGATTTAAAAAAAATATATTTTATTAAAGGTAAAGCCTGCCTCTTATGGGGGAAGGTGGTGATGGTTGCAGGTAAGTGTGGATTGTAATCGAATGAGTGTTTTCCTGTCGGTTTCTGTGGTTGTATACTTCTGTGTTCAGCAAGTAGAGTTTTATAGAAATTGCCATAAAAACAGTCACATTACCAATGATCCAGTTTGTTTCTTCTATCTTGCAGAGTTTGGTTCAGGCCTTGATTCTTTCCTTTCTTCAACAATGTGCTCTCATCCCACATAATAAATGCGTAAATATGCTATTTTTTGAAATATTGAATGCATAATTATGCAGAACTTTCGCTTTGTGATTATTGTTTGAAATACTGAATGTGTAATTATGCAGAACTTTCGCTTTGTGACTATTGTTTGAAATACTGAGCATTGGACTCTCTCTTTTATTCATATCAATGTGAAATTTTAACATGGAATGTGCATCTCCAGAAAATAGAGTATCATCTATGCCTAAAGAAACCATGGCAAAAAAGTTTTCTCTCCAAGAAACAGAGTGTCAGCTATGCCTGAAGAGTCCATGGCAAAAACGTTTTTCTCTCCAGGAAATATTGTCAATGTTGTCACAAATATTTGAGATAATTAATGTAATGAATAATGTTACAAGCATAGATGACACAAATATTTGAGTTAATTAATGTCATGAATATGTATGGATGTAGCAAAGTGGCCAGCATTTTCCCATGCATCAGGATGCTGAGTTATGTAAATAATACCTGTAAACTTAGTGGGAGAAGACCAAGGTGGGTTACAATGATGTTCCAAGCTGACATGCAATCTAAAAGCCCAGACACACAGGCGCCATGGTCTAGTGTAATAACATAAATACCCAGCCAGATCGAAAGTTGTGGTAAGTTATCTGACTGGTAAAGAAAGAATGGGCTTAATAATATTTTTCTTATACCAAGAACTATTGATTTTATGGTTGTGAAATTGATTTAGAGGTGTTTGTGTAATTTGAATTTATATTTCTATGGCTTATAATTAGAGAGATTTTGTATATTATATATTGCTGAATATATGACATTGTTCTAATGAAATGTTAATCGTGATTTTAATTATCATTATGTTATACTTATGTCCACTTGTACAAATGAAGGTTAATGATTTTATTTACAGGCATGTCTATTTGAGAATGCTTGTGGAGAAGATATAGGAGTGTAGAAACTTTTATATATATATTTTCAACCCACTTGTATTTAGGTGTGCATTATTAAATGACAGAATATTAATGATAATAATCATAAAGGTGTGGTCGTTAGTTACACATGCAAACATACATATTAATGTGTGTGTGTGTGTGTGTGTGTGCGTGCGTGCGTGCGTGCGTGTGTGTGTGCGTGCGTGTGTGCGTGTTTGTGTGTGTATTTTAATTATGGTATAGACACGCACTTTGCCAGTGTAGTCATCCTGACCTTTGCCATCCTAAAGGAAAGACATATTGAGAGTCTGTTAACTCGCCTTGCTTTAATGGGGTTGCGTTATCTGTGACGTGAGAATGCAAGTGTCAAATTTTACCTATCATTACATGCGTTCAGTGCATTCTCTCAGGATCTCCAGCAGTCGATAAATATCAATTACATGTATTTTGTGACAATTATAAGGGTGAGAACAAACAAATCAGTTTCATGTTAGACATACTGACAAGCCTATAGACAAGAAAAACAAACAAGTCGACTGATTCAATGAGTACCTTCCATGTTCACGCCACTCATAGTTGTCTCCTCTTTTCTTGAGTACGTCCAACTCACAAAAGAGTTTCCGTGCTCGATGTTTACGGCCATTAACGTTGTTCAGTAGATCTTGCACGGCTTTAGCCGGGTCATAAAAGTCATTGCAGGTTTTGCTGGAAACTTTTCAAGACCAACAAAATGAATCCCAGTTTTGTTATTTTTATGATAAACTTTATTAAGAAATTTAATATTCAAAGTGTTCTCCTGCTGTAAATGTAAATCAGACACGTATAAAACCCCACACTTTGCCACGTTATAACTGTACATTACAAATGGGTGTTGACCCCTGTCTTAATAGCAAAATGAGAATAAATTAATATGCATGTTTCACTATCATAGAATTCTAGACATAATTATAAAGATATATTATCATCAAAGTGAATGTATAATACCATCGAAGTCTTCCATGTCAAGCCGTATTTTGGGGCGGTCAGGCTTATGTGGCGTTCGAACATTAAGATACATGGACGACGCATTCCTTGTGACTGTAAAATACACAATTCATTAGTCGTGACTCTAAAATACACAATTTTATTTCAATTCATTAATCCGGACTGTAAATTACGCAAGTTATTAGTCGTTGGTGTGAAATACGCAATTCATTAGTCGTGACAGTAAAGTGAACAATTCTATTTCAATTCATTAGTCGTGACTGTTAAATACACATTTCATCAGTCGTGACTATAAAACTCACAGTCGTGATTGTAATATACACATTTCATCAGTCGTTTCTGGAAAATACACAATTCATCAGTCGTGACTGTAAGATACACAATTCTTTTTGAATTCATTAGTCGTGGGTGTAAAATACACAATTCTTCAGTCGTGACTGTAAGATACACAATTCCTTTTGAATTCATTAGTCGTGGTTGTAAATTACACATTTCATCATCGTGAATGTAAGATACTCAATTCTATTTGAATTCACTAGTCGTAGCTGTAAATACACAATTCATTAGTCGTGAGAAACAGGAAGAGATCAACCATGACGAGGTACTACAACACTCCGTACAAAATTAATACATATATTAATACATAATTCTATAACCCGTTGAAATATAAAAATACATTTTAATTTTATAATGTGTAAACATTTAATTTCTACCAGTATATCGTTCAGGATTTTTAAACTTTAGCTCATCAGTTGATTATATTTTATTGGTTTTTTTAACTTATCATTCTAGACATCCTTGAATTTAGAAGGGTGCATAACCCTGAAGAATATTTTATAGGGTGCATGTATGTTGATTACATTTGTAAACTTTTATATTTAATAAACAGATACCTTTCGAAGGATGCGTAAATTTTGGGGTCAAATAATACATTAAAACCAAACAAATTAGGCACAGTCATATGACATAACAAATAAAACACACAATTTCAAAACTAAACATAATTTAAAAAAAGACACAAAATAAGTAATATCAAGCAAAATAAACAAAGTTGAAAGACTTGACATACAAGACACATGTTTAAATAGTATGCAAACGGAAAGTCAAATGATACATTTAACAAAAACGCAGAGTGCTGTATGAAATAGATTAAGTCAAATGGCATAATAATTGAAAGACCAAAGTAAAATGACAAAAGTCAAATGGCATAACAATTGAAAGACCAAAGTAAAATGACAAAAGTCAAATGGCATAATAAATGAAAAAGTCAAATGATATATGAAAAACATACGTCAAACAGTTAAATGATATATTATACAAAAGACAACAAAAATTCAAAAGAATTTTCTTTGTTGTGTTTGAATGCTAGATCTTCATAGAGGTAAAAATTAAACTCACGAATTTTCTTTGTTTTGAATGCTAGATCTTCATAGAGGTTATGGTAAAAAATAAACTCACGAATATTCTTTATTATGTTTGAATGCTAGATCTTCATAGAGGTTATGGTAAAAAATAAACTCACAAATTTCTTTTGTTTTGTTTGAATTCTAGATCTTCATAGAGGTTATGGTAAAAAATAAACTTACACATTTCTTTTGTTTTGTTTGAATTCTAGATCTTCATAGCATTTATGTTAAAAATTAAACTCACGAATTTCCTTTGCTGAACCATGTGTAGAAATCTTGTCAGGCAAATTGGCTTCACTCATTTTATGTGTCCTTAACTATAGAATAAAATAGTAATAGTAAACACACTGTCATAAATAGGTATTATGACTTTGGTAAAGTATAAAAATGTAATCATGTTAGTATTATTCAATATTATTAGCCTGTTCGAGAAAATAACAAAACATGAATATGCATAGTATCATAACTATCATTAAATTCATGGAGTACAACCCTAACACTTTCTTAGTAAAGCATAAATTCATCGCTGCAGCAATAGTCACACGCAGTTTTCCTATGCATGGCGCTACAATAATACAATCACACGTAGTTTTCCTATGCACGACGCTACAACAATACAATCACACGTAGTTTTCCTATGCATGGCGCTACAACAATACAATCACACGTAGATTTCCTATGCATGGCGCTACAACAATACAATCACACGTAGTTTTCCTATGCATGGCGCTACAACAATACAATCACACGTAGATTTCCTATGCATGGCGCTACAACAATACAATCACACGTAGTTTTCCTATGCATGGCGCTACAACAATACAATCACACGTAGTTTTCCTATGCATGGCGCTACAACAATACAATCACACGTAGTTTTCCTATGCATGGCGCTAAATACAGTCACACGTAGTTTTCCTATGCATGGCGCTACAACAATACAATCACACGTAGTTTTCCTATGCATGGCGCTAAATACAGTCACACGTAGTTTTCCTATGCATGGCGCTACAACAATACAATCACACGTAGTTTTCCTATGCATGGCGCTACAACAATACAGTCACAGGCAGTTTTCCTATGCATGGCGCTACAACAATACAGTCACAGGCAGTTATCCTAGGGATGGCGCTACAAAATAAAAGCTCTTTGTACTTTCACTAGATATGACGTACGAAATGAAAGCTTCATGTATTTTCCCTAAATATGACATTATAAAATGAAAGATCTATGTATATTCCCTGAACACGACGCTGCAACCGTGAAAGCTCTATGTACTTTCCCTGGACATGGCACTGCAAAATGAAAGCTTTATGTATATTCCATAAACATGACGCGACAACAGTGAAAACCCTAGGTACTTTTTCTAGACATGACGCTACAACAATGAAGACCCTACGCTCTTTCCTAGGTATGACGCTACAACAATGAAGACCCTACGCTCTTTCCTAGGCATGACGATGAAACAATGAAAGATCTGTATACTTTCCCTAGATATGACACTAGAACAATGAAAGCTCTATGTGTATTTCTTACATGGCGCTACAACGGTGAAAGCTCCAAGTACTTTCCTATTATTTGAATGACGCCACAGCAATAAAATCCTGCGCATTATCTCTAGGCAAGATGCCACAGCAATAAAAATCCTGCGCATTATCTCTAGGCAAGACGCCACAGCAATAAAATCCTGCGCATTATCTCTAGGCAAGACGCCACAGCAATAAAAATCCTGCGCATTTTCTCTAGGCATGACGCCACAGCAATAAAAATCCTGCGCATTTTCTCTAGGCATGACGCCACAGCAATAAAAATCCTGCGCATTTTCTCTAGGCATGACGCCACAGCAATAAAAGCCATGTGCATTTCCTCTACACAGGATGCCTAAGCAACAAAATCCTAAACCTTTTTTGCTAGGCACGGCGCAACTGCAATAAATCATCTGTATTTCCTCTAGACACGGTGCCACAGCAATAAAAGTCATATGTATTTCCTCTAGACACGGTGTCACAACAATTGTCACGGGGATGGGAGGGGGTAATCAGAAAATTTATTTTTGTCCCTGTGAATTGTCTCCCCCTTTGTCCATACGTGTCCCGAAACGGGCCACGCTCTCAGAGTTCACCTGCAGGTTAGGGTGAAAGGTTAATTAGATGTGCTGACAGCAAGTTTGTTCCCAATTGCCATCAGGACTTTTGGCTTATTTTGTGTACTGATTTTTCAATGTATTAATGAGCGAGTGGTACTATGTTCATGCTTTGTCAGAGTGTTTGAGAGTGTGAATACTTACTTTGTAATTTTACTTTTATAATTAAAATCACTTGTATATTTAGTTATGTTAAGGTTGGATTGTCATTTTAACATTAGATAGAAGTTGCATTTAGTCAGATTTTAGTCCTTACATATAAATTTAGTTAGGAACTATTTTCTTAGTCAATGCACCCCTAGAATGAATGCACCAAACCCGAGAACAATGGCCTAAGCAGTCATGACTAATGAGTTATTTTTTTTCTGTGAGGGAAAGAATAAAAGGATTCACCCGGCCATTTTGAATCAGTGTGTGTGTGTATGTTCTGGACTACAGAGAGGTGTGAGGTCTTATATGGTTTGCCTACACCGAGTCCGGACCGTCTTTTCTATTCTCGTCATAATCGGGGAAGAAAGACCAGAATATCTTCCAAGTATTATACAGTGTTGGAGGTGTGTTTTGTCGCACCCGACTCTTTTATGGTAACCTGCGTCGGATGCCAGTATTATACGTTGGGACCGAAACCTGGACAGTGGTTGTTCATCAGTGACTTTGCGCCAAGTGCTGACGGGACAAGACTGGGCCGAGGAGAAAGATATTCACCACCACTCATCAATATACCAACCATCTTTTAACTTCGCCCGCTATTCTTCAGCGAGGAGTTAGAATTATACTTTCGGCGTTTATCAACGCGAAAGTGCCAGTCAACGAGGCCTGACGGTTCTACAATCTCAACTCGTCGTATGTACTACGTACATTATCTGCTATCGCAACGAGGCCTGACGGTTCTACAACCTCAACTCGTCGTATGTACTTCGTACATTATCTGCGGTATCATCGAGATTTTCTTAGTTTGTTGGCCAATACCACTACGTTTATTTTTCGTCACGCAGACGTGCGTTTTCTTTTCCTTGAAATTAGTAAGTAGAAGATCTTTTCTCAGGGTGCATTCATTTAGGTAGGTTAGCATAGTTTATTAATTATTTAGGACTCTATTGAAACATTATTGACATTTCTTTATATAAACATTGATGATTGATATAGGGTATTTACCCTAAACTTTTTACAGGCAATTAATTTAAGTGTAGATAATTTTAGTGTTTATCTTTTGTGGTGGGATTTTACCCACAGATTGGTATTAGAAATTTTTGATACTATTTGGTATAGTATTGCGGTTTTCACCGCTGCTCTTTTTAGTGTTGCTATTTGCGGTCATCACCGCTCTTTTCCGTACATGATTTGATAATATTACATGATTTAATAGTATTGCGGTTTTCACCGCCAGACCTATTATAAATTTTGCTTGTCATTTTATACCATTTATCATATCCATTGTTCTTTCTTTCTTTCTTTCTTTTTCCCCCTATCCCATGAATGTTGCCGAGCGGATGTATTTTTTTGAATGAATGACTAACACCGTACGAGAGAATTAGCCCCAAGTTGCTAGAATAAATTTCTTCTTTTTTTAACTCTTCATCAAGAGTTGGGTTTTTCTCTCTCTCTGTGGTGCAAGTGTGGTGCTACGGTTGTTTGTTCGTTCATTCTGTCCGTCCCTCAAAATACATTCATCCCGCATTCATACATACACGCTGATTTTCACACTTTACCCCACATGCAAAATAAATATATTTCCCCACAAGACCAACGTGGTATTTGCATGTGAGAATGATTGTATAACACCTTAAATTATTCGGTGTGATCCAGCAAGTCGCGGTATCTGACCTGAACCCCCCCCCCCTTTGACCGAGAAGGAGACAGGGGCCAGCGACAGTCAGACAACAACAACAACATAGGCGGCCCGTGACAACAATAAAAGTCATGTGCATTTCCACTAGACACGACGTCACAGCAATAAAAGTCATGTGCATTTCCACTAGACACGACGTCACAGCAATAAAAGTAATATGCATTTTCTCTAGACACGTCACAGCAATAAAAATCATATGCATTTTCACTAGGCACGATGCCGCAGCAATAAATATCCTTTGCATTTTTTTTAGACATGACTTCACACAAATCAAAGTAGTCCTATGCGTTTTCTTTAGACATGGCGCCATAGAAATAAACGTCCTATGCATTTTCTCTAGTCACATGACGCTAAAGCAAAAAAAAAGTCCTATGCATTTTCTTTAGGCATGACGCAATAGCAATGGAAGTCCGATGCATTTTCCTCGAGCATGACTCTACGCTAGCCTAGTACGATTAATGTTACAAGTGAAATGACGACCCGATTAAAAAGGAAATTCCTCTAAGTATAAAAGTGTGTTCTTTACATTAGTACGAAAGAAATTGTCTTCGTTACATTACTAAATCGCATGATGCTATCCGATTAAGAAAGAAAATCTTACTTTACACAAGTGAGCCATGTTTAAGCAAGAAAATGTCTTAAGTGTAAAATCGTGAATTAATATCACTTAGTCAAGTGACTTCTGATTATGTGTAAAATGATGTACTTAATGTCACTAAGTCAAATGACTTCTGATTATATTTAAAATGATGTACTTAATGTCACTAAGTCAAACGACTACTGATTTAAAATATAATTTGTCCACTTTGCATCAGTATCAAATAACAGTGGTTGTAAGTGTTGTTGTTGACTGTGGCTGTAAGTGTTGTTGTTGGCTGTGGTTGTAAGTGTTGTTGTTGGCTGTGGCTGTAAGTGTTGTTGTTGATTGTTTCTGTAAGTGTTGTTGTTGGCTGTGGCTGTAAGTGTTGTTGTTGACTGTGGCTGTAAGTGTTGTTAACTGTGGCTGTAAGTGTTGTTGTTGACTGTGGCTGTAAGTGTTGTTGACTGTGGTTGTAAGTGTTGTTGTTGATTGTGTCTGTAAGTGTTGTTGTGTTGTTGTTGAATGTGGCTGTAAGTGTTGTTGTTGGCTGTGGTTGTAAGTGTTGTTGTTGGCTGTGGCTGTAAGTGTTGTTGTTGATTGTGTCTGTAAGTGTTGTTGTTGGCTGTGGCTGTAAGTGTTGTTGTTGACTGTGGCTGTAAGTGTTGTTGACTGTGGCTGTAAGTGTTGTTGTTGACTGTGGCTGTAAGTGTTGTTGACTGTGGTTGTAAGTGTTGTTGTTGACTGTGGCTGTAAGTGTTGTTGTTGACTGTGGCTGTAAGTGTTGTTGCTTTGAAAAGAGGATTTGGCTGTCATAGTTTACACGAGTTTTAGGCAAATAGTTGCTATTCTTGTTATGAGAGAGAGAGAGAGAGAGACAGAGACAGAGACAGACAGACAGACAGACAGACAGACAGACAGACAGACAGACAGACAGACGAGATATATATTGTGTATGTATGTATTCATAAAGATACTCATACGTCTTCGCATATTTAAGACGTTTATGTCTTGACTAATTATTTCAGCTGATTAATTTGTTAATAGTTAGGTACGATGTGCTCTTGTTTGTTTATGTCTTTAAATGTAATAATTTTTAATGATAAACTAAAATCGAAACTTATATTCATAATACAATTTTCATGATTGTTAGTAGTCATTTTTTCCTCTGTTACGATAAGTATAAAATCTGTTTTATTTCCTGTGTTCGATAAATATAAAATCCATGTTTTGTTTTCTGTGTTAGGATAAGTATAAAATCCAAGTTTTGTTTCCTATGTGCCGATAAGTATATAAAATCCATACTTTGTTTTCTGTGTTACGATAAGTATAAAACCCTCGTTTTATTTCACGTCAGGATAAGTATAAATCCATGTTTTATTTTCTATGTTACGGTAAGTATAAAATCTAAGTTTCATTTCATAGGTCAGGATAAGTATAAAATCCAGGCATTTTTTTCCCTATGTTACGGTAAGTATAAAATCCATGTTTTATTTCACGTCAGGATAAGTATAAAATCCATGTTTTGTTTCAATTATATTTTGTTTCACATATAAGATATGTACATAATTATGTTTGGTTCCCTGCGTCAAGATATGTATTTAACCATGTTTAGTTTTCAGTTTCACGATATAATTATTATAGCATATTTGCAGAGGAAATTTTTTTAGTGTTAAATTATAATTACACCTTATGTATATACCTATGTTTTGTTTTCAATTAAAAAATATAATTATATCTAATGAGTATTTAGTAACGTGTTTCATATTTTACTCTGTAATTATATTAAATATGTATTTAGGAATGTCTTAAATATTTCCTATGAAATTATATCCAAAGAAATCAATCATTTTTTTCATTTGTAGTATCTAATTTTATTAATAAAATTCAGACATATTTTCCATTTTTACTTTCTAATTACTTCCAAAAACTCAGCTATATTCTTCATTATCACTATCTAATTACGTCTAATGAATTTAGTCATACTTTTAAGTTTTACTACCTAATTACTTATAATGAATTTAGTCATACTTTTAAGTTTTACTACCTAATTACATCTAATGAATTTAGTCATACTCATTATCACTACCTAATTACGACTAATGAATTTAGTCATACTTTTAAGTTTTACTACCTAATTACGTCTAATGAATTTAGTCATACTTTTAAGTTTTACTACCTAATTAAATCTAATGAATTTAGTCATACTCTTAAGTTATACTATCTAATTAAATCTAATGAATTTAGTCATACTTTTAAGTTATACTATCTAATTAAATCTAATGAATTTAGTCATACTTTTAAGTTTTACTACCTAATTACATCTAAAGAATTTAGTCATACTTTTAAGTTTTACTATCTAATTAGGTCTAGTGAATTTAGTCATACTTTTAAGTTTTACTATCTAATTACATCTAGTGAATAATTGGGTCGCTTTTCACATTTCACAATTATAACTAGTGAGTATCAATGCATTCCATATTTCAAAATAAATTTTGTTCTCTTAGTTTAGGTATTAATAATGTATTGTTTTCATTAGTCTCAAAGTATAAAATTATATCTATTGTCCGGATAGACACATTTTATCATAAATATTTTATCTAGTGTCCGGATAGACACATTGTATCATAAATATTTTATCTAGTGTCCGGATAGACACATTGTATCATAAATATTTTATCTAGTGTCCGGATAGACACATTGTATCATAAATATTTTATCTAGTGTCCGGATAGACACATTGTATCATAAATATTTTATCTAGTGTCCGGATAGACACATTGTATCATAAATATTTTATCTAGTGTCCGGATAGACACATTGTATCATAAATATTTTATCTAGTGTTCGGATAGACCACATTTTATCAAAAATATTTTAGCGTACAATATATTTCAATATGTAGCTCCGAAAAAATATTGAAATATCAATTGTAAAGTTTAGAATGATTTCATTCATGTTACTCAGAAAACATGATTTTAACGTCTTTACGTTGTCAGTAATTCAACATATATTATGCTACTAAGAAAACATGAATTCAACGTCTTTACATTGTCAGTAATTCAACATATATTATGCTACTAAGAAAACATAATTCAACGTATTCATATAGTCAATAATTCAACATATATTATATTACTAACAAAACATTAATTCAACATATTTACATTGTCACTAATTACATATTACATTAGTATCAAAGCCATAACTCAATATTATCACATTGTCAGTAATTACATATTACGTCACTAACACAGTTTTAACTATCAAATTATTGCCATTCTTAATGCATTTGGATGCATGTCGTGAACAAATAATAACAATGAAAATATCTATATTTTCAATAGATACATAATATATAACTCATAGAACTTTATCTATAAAACTATTCATAATATTATTTACAATTTTTCATTCATCTCCTAACCAGTCGACTGACCTTGGCAATCGAGCGATCGTCCTTAAGCACTTGATTGTGTGCGAGATGTTTTGTTATTGCGACTTAAATACAAATATTCTTGAGAGCACCCTTTTAACCACTCCACCCCTCACTTGTTCTCTTCTCTTCACAGCGCCCTCTTGCGTTTATATTGCTAGCGGTATTTTTCCAAATTTTCTCCTTGCGTTTCTGTTCCTCTTATACTCTCTCTCTCTCTCTCTCTCACACACACACACACACACACGCACGTGTTCAACTCACTTTTTGCGACTGTTCGTCGCTAACAATTCTCTCTATTGACTATCGGGGTGGTGAGGTGTTGAGGAGTCACAGTGGTGTGGGGTCGTAATGGGGATTCGTATTTACCTCCACTCAAGGTGAACAATGATTATTTTAATGCTGAATACAGTAGGTTAGTTCCCCTCTCCTATCCAAGGTGAAAAGAAGTAACAGTAGACATTTAGTAGTCCCTAAAGAAATTGCTTTCCTCTTTTGATAATTTAACCATTTCTGACTAAACAGATAAATGTAGTTCTTCAAAAGATACTGTTTATTTTATATTGTATCTCACTTTACTAATGATTGTTAGTACAGCACAGTAATATAAGCCTTCTAACTTAGATTTTTTAAAAAAGTTTTAAGTTACAATTAACAGTGTTTACCTATTTACATCACTGAACAAAACATTTGCTTCCTTAATTTAATATTTTAGGCTAATTACTTCTAAATAACAGATAATTACACGCTAACAATAGCAAACCGATACTGATAAATATGCATAACTTCAGTTTTGTCTTTGATCTGCCTCTCTTTATCTATAAGTCTACATACAGAATCATAGAGAGACTTGAATGTATATTTTCACAAATGTCTGCGCATGTATTCTTGCATTATTAAAAACAATAATTATTATAATAACTCGTCGGAATTACGGTTACTGTTAGGGTTAACTACAACCTCCATCATAATTGAATAACCAACCTTTCTCAATAATAACAGATGCACTCGATATGAAAATGACACGAGAGCAATAGTTTATTCAATTTCATTTCAAAAATGCTCGTCCACAAAATAGATAATAACATTGCACAAGCAATTCAAAGAATGATTCCAGAAGTGATGCAAACGGCAATCCATGAACAATCGAAAGACTATACTGATCAACACTTACAGCATTAGGGTTAGGTTTAGATAACCCTTACATGAGTAATTGAAATGCTCTCCTACTAAACACTTGCAGCATTAATGTTAGGGATAGATAACCCTAACGAGTAACCGACAGATTTACTGCTATACACTTGCAGCAATGGGGTTAGTTAAGGTTAGATAACCCTTTCATGAGTAATTGAAAGGCTCTACTGATCAACACTTGCAGCATTAAGGTTAGGGTTAGATAACCCTAACGAGCAACCGAAAGGCTTTACTGCTAAACACTTGCAGCAATGGGGTTAGTTAAGGTTAGATAATCCTTACATGAGTAACTGAAAAGGCTTTACTGCTAAACACTTGCAGCATTGGGGTTAGTTAAGGTTAGATAGCCCTAACATGCGTAACTGAAAGGCTTTACTGCTATAAAACAAGTAACATTCCAACATTAATTATCCCCATAACAAGCAACATTCCAACACTAATTATCCCCTTAACAAGCAACATTCCAACACTAATTATTCCCATAACAAGCAACTTTCCAACACTAATTATCCCCATAACAAGCAACATTCCAACACTAATTATCCCCTTAACAAGCAACATTCCAACACTAATTATCCCCTTAACAAGCAACATTCCAACACTAATTATCCCCATAACAAGCAACTTTCCAACACTAATTATCCCCATAACAAGCAACATTCCAACACTAATTATCCCCTTAACAAGCAACATTCCAACACTAATTATCCCCATAACAAGCAACTTTCCAACACTAATTATCCCCATAACAAAAGACATTCCAACACTAATTATCCCCATAACAAGCAACATTCCAACACTAATTATCCCCATAATAAACGACATTCCAACACTAAATATCTCTGTAGACGAAACGTTTTGCATTATCGTCACTAAGTTAGATTGAACCACGTCCGTCACCCATTCTCAAAAGTTTCCCATCTAGAATATCTGAAGATTACTTTTTCTTTGCTACATCTTCCGGCAAGTTACATTTTAGTTTAGATGGACAGTGATTGGAGATGAGAATATAGCTCTTCCTCAAACAAGCAAATCTAATTCTCTCCCAATCTTTGCTTGTACCAGAAAACTACAAGACATAAGCAAATCTAATTCTCTCCCAATCTTTGCTTGTACCAGAAAACTACAAGACATAAGCAAATCTCATTCTCTCCCAATCTTTGCTTGTACCAGAAAACTACAAGACATAAGCAAATCTAATTCTCCCCCAGTCTTCGCTTGTACCAGAAAACTACAAGACATAACAGTGTGATTGATACTTGACCAATGCATTCTCAAGTTCATAGTCTAGTCACTCTAGTGTATTTAGTACATTTTAAGCTGTTAGTAACCTGGTTCCATGTTCTAGTACTTTTTAAGCTGTTAGTAACCTGGTTCAATGTTCTAGTACTTTTAAGTTGTTAGTAACCTGGTTCCATGTTCTAGTACTTTTAAGTTGTTAGTAACCTGGTTCCATGCTGAATACAGTCATGGGTATCAACATTATCATCTATTGCAATTCTAAATAAACAGATTGTATTTTTCCAATTTTGATTGTTTTCTGATGGTATCAGATCATAACAATAACTGACTCCTTCCACACCAGTCTGCTATAAATGCTATTTTCATCTTTGTTAACTTCTTCATTCAACACAAAAGCAATTCTTTTCATTAAACACGAACGTAGACTGAAAGCAATTCTTACATATTTTCCTAGGATAGCAAGAGTTACTACAAATCGCCTTTCAGTTAGGCCTATCTGTCAGTTAGAACTGAGCTTTAGTGAAGAAAAGTTAATACAAACAAAAATCACGAGGCATGCACGCTCATCTTGCTTTATTGCATTCATTTGAACAGTAGGTACATTTCGCCTTATTTTCTCACGTGACTAGTCAACAGGACTGCTGTATCAATAAGAAACTGGCCATAATGCAATTTTCTAACTGAGAGATAACTAAAAATCGTTTCTACTGTGTTTAACCTTTAAAGCACTTATTTATTTCTTCAAGAGACAAGAAAAATGACCACCGGAAACTAGAAAACCTCACTCATCTGAAAGTGTGTTGAGACAGGGCGCATACAGACCTACAGTGTAACGGCTGACCACTATCTTACAGTGTAACGGCTGACCACTATCTTGCAGTGTAACGGCTGACCACTATCTTGCAGTGTAACGACTGTCCACTATCTTGCAGTGTAACGGCTGACCACTATCTTGCAGCGTAACGGCTGTCCACTATCTTGCAGTGTAACGGCTGTCCACTATCTTGCAGTGTAACGGCTGACCACTATCTTGCAGTGTAACGGCTGTCCACTATCTTGCAGTGAAACGGCTGACCACTATCTTGCAGTGTAACGGCTGACCACTATCTTGCAGTGTAACGGCTGTCCACTATCTTGCAGTGAAACGACTGTGGAGGAAGGATACTTATAATCTTGCAGAGAAACGACTTCCAGAGATGATATATATAATCCTGCAGTGTAACGATTATCAAGGGCTGATGCACATTTGATAGATGATGTTATCCAAAGTGAGAAATTATTTGCTATTCACTTACTAGCAAACGCAAATATTTTACTATTTGTCAGCTGTCTGCACAACTGTCGTTTGTTACCATATTAAGAAAGCCTCGAATTACCATTTTCCGCCATACTGGGGGATAGGGATCCAAGTCGCCACACTGGGAAAACTTCACGCTGACATTTGCCGCCATTTTGGAGTGGGGAAGGCTTCGAGCTGCTATTCACCATCATCCTGAGAAATACCCGACTTTCACGTTGGCCACCATCACCTTGAAAAGTACCCGACTTTCACGTTGACCACCATCATCTTGAGAAGTACCCGACTTTCACGTTGGCCACCATCATCTTGAGAAGTACCCGATTTTCAAGTTGGCCACCATCATCTTGAGAAGTACCCGATTTTCAAGTTGGCCACCATCATCTTGAGAAGTACCCGATTTTCAAGTTGGCCACCATCATGCGACAATTTCGTATTTCTGCATCCGACTCCAATACGTGAAACTATACTGGTTCGTGCTTGCCTTCTACATCTGGACACAGTTCATGAAATTATCCTAGTTCAAAATGGTAGATTATAATTAGCAACCATTACAAAACATTATTCATACCTCACTCTAAAAAATTTTGCAACTATTATTTTAGCGGTCTTGACACATCTGCATTTAAACACAAGTAATTTTCTGCTATCTGTCACTATTTGTATTTAAAGACACGTAATTTTCTGCTATCTGTCACTATTTGTATTTAAAGACACGTAATTTTCTGCTATCTGTCAATATTTGTATTCAAAGACACGTAATTTTCTGCTATCTGCCAATATTTGTATTTAAAGACACGTAATTTTCTGCTATCTGTCAATATTTGTAATGTCTTGTCAATCGAAATTATCTTTGTAATATCTATTGTAGTTATCTTTTTAATATCTTTTCTGTTGTACCTATCTTTGTAATATCTATTGTAGTTATCTTTGTAATATCTGTTGTACTTATCTTTGTAATATCTTTTGTAGTTATCTTTGTAATATCTATCGTAGTTATCTTTGTAATATCTTTTCTGTTGTAGTTATCTTTGTAATATCTTTTCTGACGTAGTTATCTTTGTAATATCTTTTCTGTTGTAGTTATCTTTGTAATATCTTTTCTGTCGTAGTTATCTTTGTAATATCTTTTCTGTTGTAGATGTCTTTGTAATATCTATCGTAGTTATCTTTGTAATATCTTTTCTGTCGTAGTTATCTTTGTAATATCTTTTCTGTCGTAGTTATCTTTGTAATGTCGTACCATCTTTGTGCTACCTTAAGTAACGTTCCTCTATTTTAGCTACCTTAGTGCTTTCTTATCTACCTTTCTAATCTTATCTCCTTGTCTGTTAACTTATCGTAATTACATTTCTGTTAGCATATTTCCCTCCCACAATTTAAAACAAGTATTGCAAAAGCTGTCAATGATATCTGCGCTAAGGTATGCCGCCATAATGGTACGATTTCATTCGTTAGTTAGTTAGTTAGAATGTAGGGGACGCTTCCGGCTTCCGCCGCTTTCGCGTTAATTTCATTCCTCACTCTACTTGAACTTAATGTAGTATTTGACAGACTGACTGACACACTAACACAATGTTCCTAGTACTTCTTATTCTATTTGAGGTGAATATATTATTTTATTCTTTAACACAGTATCTGTTTGTTATACTTCTTTAATACAATATCAGATTATTTTACCTCTTTAATACAACACCTGATTATTTTAATACAGAACACGTTTATTTATCTCTTAAATACAATACCTGATTATTTTACTACTTTAATGGAGCACCAGATTATTTTATCACTTTAATATAACACCAGATTATTTTGTCACTGTAATACAGCACACGTTCATTTTAACTAATAAGTTAATAAAAATAATAAGTTGTTGTATTAAAATTTTAATCATAACATCACATTATTGAGTAAATTATTATTAAATATAATTTTACTCAAGTCAAACTGGGGTAGAAATAATAAACATGCTATAGATACTAACTATAATCTCCGTTACTTTTTACTTGGACCAATTTCTCATTCCAAAACGGCCTGATTTATTTTAAATGAAACGGAATATTGACTCACTATTTAAAGTACGTCAGCATGGTAAATCTTATTTATGACAACACTTAACGGCCTTCTAAGACACTGTTTACAGTCTGGCTACACAATCAAATTTTTACAACAGTGTTTGGAGCATAATATGACAAACGTACACAATATATGATAAATTACAGTGTACTTGTATCAAAGCCCAACTAGCTAATGGGTTTTATGACAAAAGAAATGTGTAATTGTAGAACTTTATGTTCACACTTTATATACTAAAGTGCACAATCAATATAAATAGTATAATCTCTACATACATTGAACAACTAGTAAACTTTAAATCTAGTTAATTAAAATGCATAATATAACCAATATAATCTCCACACATCAATAATGGAAACTAGGGTAATACATGTATCAATACAATATGCAATTGATAATTATAAACCCAAAGGTTAATCAAAGAATTTCGAAATTGAAAAAGGGTAGACAAAGCAAGTCAGTTCTAGATAGCATTATAAAAATAATGAGTGAGATAAGACTGTTTTCTAAATCTATTCTACTAGTCAACTGTATCTCTTTCTAGCTCTGTTTTAGTTTAGGCTTTCCCATTATGTGGACACTAAATAGCATGTAAACTGAGTCCAAACAGTATATTGATTTATGTAGGAACTAGAGCATATCATTTACGTTTAACTCTGTGCAGAGCGTGCATTTTTGTGGAAAAAATAATGAAATATTACATACACTGTGAATTGCAAGCAATATTTAGCAATAAGCATGAACAGTGCAATGCAATTATAAGTGAATTGCAGGTGAATATCAGGTATTAAACACATTTTAAATGTCTTGCAATAAACACTCTATAAAGTACCCATAAATACCAAGGAACTGATGTCAGAAAATGGAGCAGTACAGAGCTATTGGTATGACATAGGGGAACAAGAAAGAAAGTTAAAAATGTTGAAATTCACATATGCATGGGTTTACAGTAAGGGAAACAAGAAAGAAAGTAAAAGATATTGAAATGCACATACATATCGGTTTACAGTAAGGGGAAATAATGCTTACTTCTCTCTATAGATATGGGGTTAGGTACATGAGTATAAAGAAAACTGGAATATGGAACAAAACTGTGTACATATCAAAACACCAATGGAACAAACTGAGTACATAGCATAGTAACAATGGAACAAACTGAGTACATAGCTTAGTAACAATGGAACAAACTGAGTACATAGCTTAGTAACAATGGAACAAACTGAGTACATAGCTTAGTAACAATGGAACAAACTGAGTACATAGCTTAGTAACACTGGAACAAACTGGGTACATAGCATAGTAACACTGGAACAAACTGGGTACCAAGCAAAGTGAAAATGGAAGGATAAATTAGAGAACATATGAAAATGGAAAATGAAGTGTTGCTTATGATTTTATGGAAAATGAAGAAAAAAATACAATATGTTATTCCTTTCACTAGATGATGGATATTCCTTTCTGACAAAACAATATACATTTCTTACATACAAAACAGTGCATATTTCTTTCAAACAAAATTACATACATTCCTTTTTTTACAAAATGCCATGCATTTCTTTCATGCAAAAAGATACACATTTCTTTCATACAAAATTATAAACATTCCTTTCCTACTAAACGATACACATTTTTTCATACAAAATGACACACAATCCTATCCTACAAAACGATACACACTTATTTCATACAAAATTATAAACATTCCTGTCCGGATATACATTTCTTTCACACAAAACGATACACATTCCTTTCCTTCTTTTCCTTCAGATCTGTTCTACCCATCTCTAGATCAGAAGTATTTTACTACTCGATCTAATTACTTTGACCAATTTGCTTCATGATTATCCTTCCTCAAAGCTGAAATATAATTATTCTGTCAGTTTTCGTGATTATCCTTCCTCAAAGCTGAAATATAATTATTCTGTCAGTTTTCGTGATAATTTTATGATTTACCTACCTGGCGCCTCCCCCCAAAACAAAACAAAAAACTAGCTGCGGCACCCCATCCCCCCGAAACAGACGGCACCGACGGGCAATAGCATTGCAACTGTGCATACGAGTATTAAGTTGGAACCAGCTGTACGAGTATAGAGTAAACGAGAAATTAAATAAATCATAAAAGTACACATATTTGAAAATGCAGAAAGACGTAGCTATATATAGCAGAAGAAAATGGAGGAAGACATAGCTATATATAGCAGAAGAAAATGGAAGAAGACATAGCTATATAGCAGAAGAAAATGGAGGAAGACATGGCTATATATCGCAGAAGAAAATGGAGGAAGACATAGCTATATATCGCAGAAGAAAATGGAGGAAGACATAGCTACATATAGCAGAAGAAAATGGAGGAAGACATGACCTTTTGTGGTACGCGCATGTAAGAAAATAAAAAGAACTGCAGCAAGCTTTATGAAAATATAGAAAAAATAAAATAAATAAAATGAAAAGCTGGAGCGAAACTGAAATTCATATGGGTACATAGGAAAGGAAATTGGAACGATGTGATGTCAATGCACACAACAACTCAGAAATTCATAACTATAAAAGTAGATATATGTTGGGACACCTCTGGGCATCCTTCACTCGTTATGATTATTAATTATGAATAGCATAACTAATTACAAGTGATCGAGAATCTTAATTTATAGTTATTAATAATTCTCCTACAAGAATAACACGTCTCCCATTTGGCGGAATAAAATGGTGAAATCTAATCTTCCAATAATAGGATGGACGTTTTACTGTCGCATAATGTTCTGCTGGTGGAAACTTCTTACTAAAGGAGTAATAAAAATCATACTTTTATTTATATATATATATCGAGCCACCCACCCACCCACTATTACTCCAACATAAGGTTTTAATATATGTGCAACAATAAATGTATTAAATCAAGAATTAAATATACAAAACATTAATATAATCAAAAGAGCGTTGACATTTTATATCACAATGTTTGATTAAACGATAGATACTTATTCAGTTTATTCTAGCATAGACATCAACAGTCAAATTAAAATACATAAACAATTCATAGACATCAGCAGTCAAATTAAAATACATAAACAATTCATAGACATCAGCAGTCAAATTAAAATACATAAACAATACATAGACATCAGCAGTCAAATTAAAATACATAAACAAGTTCATAGACATCAGCAGTCAAATTAACATATATAAACAAGTTCATAGACATCAGCAGTCAAATTAACATATATAAACAAGTTCATAGACATCAGCAGAAATGATATCTGCAGTGATAGGAGCCTTGGGGAACAAAATATCTCAGTTGAGATATTATGTTTCCAATGCTCCTATCACTGCAGGTATCCTTTCTGCTTTAACATTCCAGTCTCTGGATTTCTAATCTGAGGTCTTGGTAATTTTTCTCTTTTTTTTGATTTCATGTTTCTATCACTTGGATCAGCGACATCAATGATTGTTGCTATTCTGTTGGACTTTGAGAACTACAATGACTGGTCCTCGTGCAGGAATATCTAGATCTGTTCTTATCTTGAAGTCCCACAGTCCCACAGATTGACTTCTGCTTCGGTGGCTGTATATGGTTGGTGCATTCACGCTTTCTGGGGTTTTCATGCCATAATTTCACACAGATTTTTCTGTATGTGTTTTGCCACTTCATTGTATTTAGGTGTATTCTGTTCCAGCCGGTACCTGACATCCAGACAGTATGTGCTCTGTTGTTTCATCCATGGATTTGCAGAGTCTGCATTTGGAACCCTTGGAGATTTTCATGATTTTCGTTTTGTGTAATTTCGTGTTCAGTGCTTGATCGTGTGCAGCTGTTATGAGTGCTTCTGCATCTACTTTCACACCTTCCTCTTTCAACCATTTTGTGGTAATGGTGACAAGTTTTTGCTTGCGTTGTAATAGCCCACTTTCGATAGAACATTCTGAAACATCAGACCTTGTTTAATCCGGGCGGCGTCTGTTTTCTCCATCATAAATGGGATGGGTGTGGGTGTAGTTTGGAGGGAGCCGCTTTTCCCTCCATCCATAGTCCGGAGACGGGTGTTTAAAACTGTCACCCATCCATATTTGTCGACACAGCTCAGGTTCTCCTCTAACCACTGGACTATCAAGACACCTATTATTATTATTATTATTATTATTATTATTCAGCCTCTTTCCACGACTGCTGTTTGACTGTCGGTTGTGATCCAAGGTCTCGGAATCTTACCAAGATTCTGGGAGATCCAAGGTTTTACGGAGGATGTGGGCACTTCCGAGGAGCGCTGCTTTGAGTAGTGGAGCGATTCTGTGGTTTCCAGGGAGTTTATTCAGGTAGCCTTCCAATTCAGATGTTATGTTCCCCAAGGCTCCTATCACTATAGGTATCACTTCTGCTTTTACATTCCACAGTCTCTGGATCTCTAATCTGAGGTCTTGGTATTTTTCTATTTTTTCTCTTTCTTTTGTTTTTATGTTTCTATCACTTGGAACAGCGACATCAATGATTGATACTGTTCTGTTGGCCTTATTGAGAACTACAATGTCTGGTCTTCTTGCAGGAATCACCCGATATGTTCTTATCTCGGTCCCACAGTATTTTGACTTCTTCTGTTTCGGTGACTGCTTCTGGTTGGTGCATCCATGCTCTTTCTAGGGTTTTTATGCCATAGTTCTCACACAGATTTCTATGTATGTGTTTTGCCACTTCATTGTATCGTTTGGTGTATTCTGTTCCAGCCAGAACCTGACATCCAGATAATATGTGTTCTGTTGTCTCATCCATGGATTTGCAGAGTCTACATTTGGAATCATATGAAATTTTCATGATTTTCGTTTTGTGTGATTTGGTGTTGAGTGCTTGATCTTGTGCAGCTGTTATGAGTGCTTCTGTTTCTGCTTTCAATCCTGCCTCTTTCAACCATTTGTACGTTGATTGCTTTGTTGATATTTCGTCGGCTTGTCGTACATACTGGCCATGGAGAGGTTTCTGGCTCCAGGTATGTGCTAGTTTTTGCTTCGTTGTTTTCTTCCATGTTTCTTTGTCTGTTTCTGGGGGTTGGAATAGTCCACTCATCTTTACTGCTTCTATTAGTGGATCATCTTTGTTGTTATTCCAAATGTAGTCAACAAGGCCAATGACTTCTCCTTCAATGACATGTTTGATTTTCTTGAGACCTCGACCTCCCATTTTTCGAGATAGATAGAGCCTGTCTACGTCTGCTTTGGGGTGTAAGGCTTTATGTATTGTGAGTAGTTTTCTTGTTTTCCTGTCCAGTTTCATTTGCTGTCCAATCTATGATACCTCCAGTGTAGATTACTACAGGTATTGCGTATGCATTAAGGGCTTGTATTTTGTTCGCCCCATTTAGCTTGGACTTCAGGACTTGTCTAACACGTTTTTCATATTCTCTCTTAACTTTGGACTTCACTTCTCTCTGCATATTTTCTTGATGCTGTAGTATCCCAAGATACTTATATCCATTTTCCATTGAAACATCATTGATTTTTCCGATGTCGAATTGCAGGCCCTCTGTTATTTTGACCTTGCCTTTCTGGATAACAATTCGTCCACATTTCTCAAGGCCGAATTTCATGTTGATGTCCTCACTGCAGATCTTGACAGTATTGATCAGGGATGTGCTGTCACGTTCATTTTTACCGTACAGCTTGAGATCGTCCATGTACAGTAAATGGCTGATGACCTGTCCTGCTTTCATTTTGTATCTTAATCCTGTTTTCTGGATCACTTGACTGAGAGGATTCAGGGCAATGCAGAACAGCAGTGGCGATAGGGAATCACCTTGGAGGATTCCACAATTTATTGCTATGTCTGCAATATCTGTGTTGTTGCATGTGAGGGTGGTTTTCTAGTTTTTCATTGACTGCTGAATTAGGTTCTGTATTGATGGCGCTACTTTGTACAATTTTAATGTTTCACTTATCCATGAATGTGGGACTGAGTCATAGGCCTTTTGATAATCAATCCATACCATTGCAAGATTTGTTCTTCGTTTCTTGCTGTCAGTCACTATTGCCTTATCAATTGCCAATTGGTCCTTCGTTCCTCTGCTGCCTGGTCTAGCACCCTTTTGTTCATTGTTTAGAAGTTTGTTTCAAGATGAGTCATGATTTTGTCAGCTATAATTCCTGATAGTAACTTCCAGGTGGTTGATAGGCAAGTGATTGGACGATAGTTGTTTGGTGTTGTGCCTTTCTGTGGATCTTTCATAATCAGACTTGTTTTTCCTTTTACCATCCATGCTGGTAGGGTTCCTGGTTTGTTTAGTATGTCTTGCAGTTGTTCACCAAGTCTGCCATGTAAGGAGGTAAGATGTTTCAGCCAGAATATTTGTACTTGATCTGGGCCTGGGGCTTTCCAGTTTGCCATCTTTCGTACCTTCTTAATGTCTTTCTCACTGATTGTGACGGTGCATTGTTCAGGTGTCTCTTTATGATCATATTTCAGTTCCTGAATCCATCTGGCGGAGGTGTTATGCGTATTTGGATTGCTCCAAATGTTTTCCCAGAAGGTCTTGGTATCGTGAATGTTTGGTATTTGTTGTTCTGTTCTGGAATTTCCTTTGAATTCTTGGTATAGTCTTCCAGGGTCAGTTCCTGGAATATTTTGTTCTGTTGGAATTGCTGACCTCTTGCAGTGTATCTCTTCAGACGGTGACTGAGTCCTTGAAGTCTTTGCTTTGCATCTTCTATTGCAGTCTTAGTGCTTCTGTAGTTGAAATGGTATTTGGCGACCAATCTTGCCTTCAGTTTTCCCTTATTTTGTTCTGCTGCTGTCATTTGGCTTATTTCTCTTCTAGTACACTCTATTTTCTTTTCTATTCTCTTCTTCCATGGTGGTATTGATGGTTTCTGTGTTTGTACTGTGTCTGGCCTTATATATCTTTCAATTATCTTTGCAGTGGCGTATATTAGACTATTGGTTTCTGTGAGAGCTTTGTTGTTTTGCAGCCTTCTTGTTGGGGTTCTGCCTTCACGTGACTTATTTTTGTCCATGAAGCTTTTTATGTCTTCAAACAAGCGTTGCTGTTCTTCAGTGAAGTCGCATGAAATTTCCCCAGCGAGGTTGTCAAGTGGAATTGACTGTTGTGAGGCTGTGAATTTTTCATTGTCTTCAGTGTCAGTGTCTCGGATTGTAGTGTTCGCTTGTTGCTGTTCTATCTCTTGAATTTCTAGGACTGTAAGAAGCCTATTTTATACTATCGTTCTCTATTGGTCCAGGAGCCGCTGTTCACTGATCATATCATCTGGATGGTGTTTGAGCCAGTGTTCATACATTCGTTTTCTATATCCTCTTGTTGTTGGTTGGCTTTGATAGTAAGAGACCATGATTTGTATGTTTTCCTCTCTGGTCCATTTCCTCCTAGTTTTTGCTTGCGTTTCAGTAGCCCATTTTTCACTAGAACACCCCGAAACATCAGTGCCTAGCGCAGACCTTGTTAACCCGGGCGAAGTCTGATCCGGTATGGAATCAAAGTTTGTTTTCTCCATCATGAATGGGATGGGCAAGCGTGTAGTTTGGAGGGAGCCGCTTTTCCCTCCCTCGATAGTCCAGAGTTGGGATTTGAACCCATAACCCATCCATGTTTGTCGACACAGCGCAGGCTGCTTAACTTTCTGGGTGTTGTTTTTTTCTGCTCTAACCACTGGACTATTATTATTATTATTATTATTATTATTATTGCAGAGCAGCCGCATATTTCTATAGTTGTATCATTGTCACTTGGTTTACACATTGTTTCTAATAACCGTTTTTCCTAAGAAAAGCTATTTAATTTAACTTCGACATTGGTATAGTCTTTTAATATTTTACTGCACACCAACTTCGAATTTTAAAAGATTTTCATTGGTTTCTTTGCTAACACTTAGCAGTTGAGCTGTTTATAGAGTGGAGATACGTCAAACAACATTCAAGCTTTATGAGATATGTTCCACACTTAACATATTACAGTCTGCTCGATAGGTTTCAAGATACTGTTAATGCCAAATTATAGCGTTTAAATAACGATTATAAAAGTACCAGTTTTAGAAATCTAGGTCAAGGTAATATCAATGAAAAATGAGAGCAATTTACATTGTGCTGTTGAAAATATCTTCTTCAATGTATATTGTGAAAAGGCTAATAAATTTAAATGTATATTGCTTTAACTGGTTCATATTTTATTGCTCTGAATGTCAAGATATGACTTTAATTTTGTTGATGATAGACGTACATTGTCTTTTCCTGTTTGAATAGTTAGAAGAGTTATTTACCTTATCACAAACTGATTTATCGCTCAGGCCCAGCCTGAACCATCTTGTCTACATTACACTGGGAAAACATGACAGGAACATGTAAACAAAAATCAAACAATCCTTGAATGTAAACAGAAAAAATATTAAAAGAATAGTGTTCTAAAATCATCCTTTATTAATCCATAGAACTGTAAAATTCTTGCTCAACCGTATATCGGTTTTAAAGTTATATATTAATCCGAAAGACATTTTTATAACTGTTTTAATCCGTGGGACTGTTACAGAGATATTTATTAATCTATAGGATTATTTAAATGGTCTTCATTAATTGCTTTACAGCTCTGTATTAATGTCTATGTATTAATCTATAGGATTCCGTTACAGCTATGTATTAATGACTATGTATTAATTTTAACGAGTGCTTTACTGCTTTACACCTCTGTATTATTATATATTACTGATTAACAGCTCTGTATTAAATGTCTATGTATTAATATATTACTGCTAATATATATTATGCTTTGCTGCTCTGCATTAATGTCTCTATTAATATAAATTACTGCTTTACAGCTCTGCATTACTGCTTTATAGTTCTGTATTATTATATATTACAACTTTACAGCTCTGTGTTAATATATCTATTAATATACATTACTGCCATACAGCTCTGAATTATTGCTTTACAATTATGTATTAATGTCTCGTATTAATATATATTACTGCTTTACAGCTCAGTATTAATCTGTACTACTGGTTTGCAGCTCTGTTTTAATGTCTCTGTATTAATATTTGTATATTACTGCTTTACCGCTCTGTATTAAAGTCTCTGTTGATATATATAACTGCTTTATAGCTCTGGATTAATATATAATACTACTTTGCAGCGCTGATTTCATGATTCTGTATTAATATAAATCTGTACTCATTCCAATGAGTGCTTTGAAATGTATTACTAATGTAAAGGACTGCTCTATACTTCTTTATTATTCTAAAGAACTGCTCTACAACTCTATTAATCTATAGTCCTGCTTTTCAACTCTATTAATTTTTAAGAACGCTTTACGTCTTTGTATTAGCTTAGAGAACTATTTCGCAACTCTCTACAGGACTACTTCATAATCTGTATTAAATTACAGGACTACTTCAAAATGTGATTTAAATTACAGGACTACTTCAAAATCTGTATTAAATTATATGAATAATCATAATCTGTATTAATTTAGAGGACTACTTCATAATCTGTATTAAATTACAGGATACTTCAAAATCTGTATTAAATTACAGGACTACTTCATAATCTGTATTAAATTACAGGACTACTTCATAATCTGTATTAAATTACAGGACTACTTCAAAATTTGTATTAAATTACAGGACTACTTCAAAATCTGTATTAAATTACAGGACTACTTCAAAATCTGTATTAAATTACAGGACTACTTTATAATCTGTATTATAACTACGTTATATCAGAATAGAAAGACAGTTATATTAGAGACCTAATACTGATGACTGGGTGGAATGACAGTTATATTAGAGAAGTAATACTAAGTGATGTCTGGGTGGAATGACAGTTATATTAGAGAAAAAATACCAAGTGATGTCGAGGTAGAAAGACAATTATATCAGAGAAAAATACCAAGTGATGTCGAGGTAGAAAGACAATTATAATATAGTATTATTACAAATGATATCGGGGTAGAATGACAGTTAGAGTACTAATGCTAAGTGATTTCGTAGTAGACATTCAGCTAGGTTTTGTAGAGGTCTATTACTTCGTGACGTAGAACTTTGGACAAGTTTATTCAAATAAAAAGTATTCAGTGATTAATTGTTAGTAAGACATGTTAGTGATTGATGAATTGTAAGGAAGGCATGCTAGTGAGTGATGAATTGTAAGGAAGACATGTTACTGAGTGATGAATTGTAAGGAAGACATGATACTGAGTGATGAATTGTAAGGAAGACATTTTATAGAGTGATAAATTGTAAGGAAGACATTTTACTGAGTGAAGAATTGTACGGAAGACATGTTACTGAGTGATGAATTGTACGGAAGACTTGTTACTGAGTGATGAATTGTAAGGAAGACATTTTATTGAGTAATGAGTTGTAAGGAAGACATGTTAATGGGTGATGAATTGTAAGGAAGACATTTTATTGAGTGCTGAATTGTAAGAAAGACATGTTACTGAGTGATGAATTGTAAGGAAGACATTTTACTGAGTGATGAATTGTAAGGAAGACATTTTACTGAGTGATGAATTGTAAGGAAGACATTTTATTGAGGGATGTAGGACTAATAGTGTACGTCTTACACTTTTCAGAGTGCACAAGGAATATAATTATCTATCTGCCTGTCTTTCTGTTTTTTGTCTGCCACTCTTTCTATTAATCTATATGTCTGCTTCCCTAATTGTCTGTCTGTCCACTAATCTATTATAATTATCATCTTATACAAGACCTATTGATGAAATAACAAAGATTGTCTTAATTGTTTTCCATAAACGGATTCTAAAATAAGAGCCAGAAGAGCAATATATCATAGTCTTTAAGGTAAAATGCTAAATATAAAGGAAAAGTATGAGAAATGAAATATTTCCATCATCCAAATAGGTAGTCCTTTAACGATGTGGAAAGGAAAAAAGTCAGTGCTGTGATAAGGGAGGCGTTTAACAATGTAGAAAGGGAAATTCATTGCTGTAATAGGGGAGACCTTTAACAATGTAGAAAGGGAGATTCTGTGTTGTGATGTGGAGACCATTAACAATGAAAAAAGGGAGATTCAGAGCTGTGATAGGGGAGATCTAATGAGTCTACACTGAAGTCAATCCAACCAGCTTACAAGAATGAGAAAGCTAGTACCGGGTGTATATTGAGCCAGTGGCTTATCTATTTATCAACATGTGTGTGACACCGACGCCACTTAGTAAATGAAAATTGTTTATTAATCTTTCATAACTAATTACAAGTGATGAGGATCTTAATTTATTTTATTACTGATCCTTCAGCAGACACCTCTTGTCTCTCTCATTTTACGGATATACGGGCACTGTAAATGTATACTCTCTTCCATAACATTAAAGATAAATATTTAGTGTCACATAATGTTCTGCAGATTGAAAACTTCTTACTAAAGGAGAAGACAAATCCGACTTTAACCTATATTTTGCGAGCCCCCATCCACCCACTTTCTTCTCCAACATACAATTATCAATATGCGTAAGAAGTTCACAAAATTTAACAATACATTTATTAAATGAACAATCAAATATACAAATGACAAATACAATGTAACAATACATTTATTAAATGAACAATCAAATATACAAATGACAAATACAATGTAACAATAAATTTATTAAATGAACAATCAAATATACAAATGACAAATACAATGAAATAGATTACTTGACATTAATATTTCTACGAACCCACGTGCGGATAATTTTATGACTACAGTCTTATGTCAAAAGTACAATTCAACAATAAAGTCATTACATATCTCATAGAACAGAAATGGATTTATTAGAGAGAAGCAATAATCAATTGTCTTTATGTAACCTGATTCAGGGCAGTCTTAGCTGTCCATCATGCACTTTGAAACAGTGTCACAAATTACATTTGTTTCTCTTCTTATAGGTTGAAACAGAATTCGCCACTTGTTCTCCCAAAGTCACCCTGAGCCCTTTTCCACCTTATCAGTTCATTCAAGCAGATCTGCAAGTGTAGTAATTTCTAGTACACCCACATACCAAACATTTTCTCAATGCAGTGGACATACTTTGCCACCAAACATCAGATAGAGTGTAGTGTACCCTCTTGACACTTACACACACCACAGCAGATGATTCCATGTCTCCCCAGTCGCAGTGGCCCACAGCCAGTGAACCAATAGACTAAAACAATATGTGAATAGGCAACTGGAAAGGTTTCTTGTTCACTTCAAAATATATTTAAGGAGCAAACACTAAACTTCCAGTTAATTGTTTCATAACTCCATTCTTTCTTACAACCCAGTCTCAACTTACTCAACGGTATTCGTTAGCCCGATAGACGTTCATGGCACGTTCATGTATACTGCATATCAAAAACAATGTCAAGTGTACAACAATTTCCAGCACATTCTTGTCTCGAGCATTTACTTCAACTCAGACATTTTCAAAAATATCATCACAAGGAGTGCCAAAGGTTGGGTTACTCTGACAATTTAACAATTTATATAACATTTAAATTTTAAAATAGGGAGAGGCAAATTTACTCTGCCATATAGTGCTATGTATCAAATGTGGTTGGACATCACAGCCTACGTTGGTGACATCACAGCCTATAGCCTACTTGTTTAAGTAAAGACTCATGAACCCATTGACTGATTGTTTAGAATCTAAGATTCTGAAACGCACACAAATGACAACTATTTCTAAAGTGGAGTGTTGGAGAGATCGTATTGTTAAGTCTCACTGATCTATGATGCAAATATGCATAATTCTTTTCATACATTTTGTTTTTCATTGACATTTTACTCATATGAGCTGCAATAGGCTTTACATCGCAAGATGTTCTCAGTCTTGGAAGGGTCCCGCTAGGACTCCCTCTTTTCACTTGACTGAAGGGTACATGCGTCCTTGTTTAGTGCAAATGTTCTCAGTCTTGGATAGGTCCCGTTAGGACTCCCTCTTCTCACTTGACTGAAGGGTGCATGCGTGGAGATGATTAGTTCCCTGTAATGCTGATGGTGCATGTGTTGATGAATTAAAAAAAATATATATTGATATTTTTCAAGTCTATGTCTTTATTGTAGAGAAGGTGTAGTATATTAGTTTTTGTAAGGAAAGTGACACTTTTCATATTTTCCTGCATATTTTATATTCTTCTTTTATATTAAATTTAATTATGACTTGTTAAACTACCTCTTGTGATATTTTTTGGTATATTGTTAATTGTAAGTAAAGGGTAACGTATTATTGTAAGGTTTAGTGTTATGGTAATGTAACCGTATGTATATGTCGTTTGTGCTGAAGTGTATACTGCATGATTGCGAAAATAGAAAGAAATCGCCTCAATAATAACTAGAGTCGATTTTGTGCAACAGCATTTAGGTGGATAAGCTGAAATATTTCAAAACTAATTGTATCTAACGACAAACATGAAATTGACAGACTTCTTTATAAATGTTACTATTGATTGAATTACATGTATGGTCGAAACTGAAATAGAGATGGTGCGAGAAAAGAAACTGATTTCCAAGAAGTTATTTGATCTTGCATCCGGAAAGCCAACTCGGCATTAAATAATTTGCCTCCTGGCTAGTCCATCATTTGGCTTGCCGTTCATCTACTGGATGGCCCTTCAATTACTGACTGGCCCTTCAATTACTGACTTGCCCTTCAATTACTGGCTTGCCCTTCAATTAATGGCTTGCCCTTCAATTACTGGCTTACATTTTTATCCGCTCTCTTGCCCTTTATCTACTGGCTTGCGCTTCATTTACAGGCTTGTCCTTTATTACAGGTTTGTCCTTTGTCTACAATCTACAGGCTTGTCCTTTATCTAAAAGACAAACTTTATCTACAGGCTTGTCCTTTATCTAAAAGACAAACTTTATCTACAGGCTTGTCCTTTGTCTACTGGCTTGTCCTTTATCTAAAAGACAAACTTTATCTACTGGTTTGTCCTTTATCTACAGGCTTGTCCTTTATCTAAAAGACAAACTTTATCTACAGGCTTGTCCTTTATCTAAAAGACAAACTTTATCTACAGGCTTGTCCTTTATCTAAAAGACAAACTTTATCTACTGGTTTGTCCTTTATCTAAAAGACAAACTTTATCTACTGGTTTGTCCTTTGTCTACTGGCTTGTCCTTTATCTAAAAGACAAACTTTATCTACTGGTTTGTCCTTTATCTACTGGCTTGTCCTTTATCTAAAAGACAAACTTTATCTACTGGTTTGTCCTTTATCTACTGGCTTGTCATTTGTCTACAAGACAAACTTTATCTACTGGTTTGTCCTTTATCTACTGGCTTGTCATTTGTCTAGTGGCTTGTCATTTGTCTCGTAGTACTGAGTCTGGTCTCAGTTACCAAACTGACTCAACGCTGTTATCAGTAGGAAGCAGCTGTTATCAATAGGAAGTAGCTGTTGTCAATAAGAAGTGGCTATTGTCAGTAAGACTTTGTTGTTGTCAACTGGAAGTTGCTATTGTCAATAGAAAACAGCTGTCATCAATAAGAAGTGGCTGTTGTCAATAAGAAGTATCTGTTGTCAATAAGAAGTAGCTGCTGTCAATAAGAAGTAGCTGTTGTCAATAAGAAGTTGCAGATTTCAGCTAGTTTTTCCTGTTGAATCAACACACTGCACAATGAACGATATAATTCTTAAAAGTTTGGATTATTAAGAGACATGTGCAGCTGGTGAAAGTATATTTAACTTTTTCATATAAACATAACATGACATTTTAAAATAGTCAAAGAGTAGGGGAGATAATTGAAAATTTACGTAAGAGAAGCACATTTTAATAATAAAGCAAATGCGTGTAAGTTGCTTCACCCCATGGCACACTGCTGATGGATAAACCAGATGGATGTTATCTAAACGTTGTTCGAGACTAGTGCACATTATTGATGGAAGGGCTTAATGGATTTTATTTCTGGAATACAATACGTCACGATTGTAGTGGTTTAATAGGCCTTCTGACGTGAATAGAAGAAAGAAGGGCTTAATGGATTTTATTTATGGAATACAATACGTTACGATTGTGGCGTGAGTAGATAAAAGAGAGGACGGTGGGCTGTAGCTAAACAAAATGGCGGGCTTTAGAAGTGAAAAATATACCGATAAAAATCCAACAAAATAAGTACTTTGAACAACCCAAACATGAATATATATAAAGACGAGCATCATTTCCAAAACGCTTCAAGTTGAAAACTCATTTAACAATAACAATGTGAAATTTACAACGACAATGATTTTCGAACCTGGGCAAGTCAATCAGTACCTATCTATCTATCTATCTATCTATCTATCTATCTATCTATCTATCTATCTATCTATCTATCTATCTATCTATCTATCTATCTATCTAACTATACATCCATCATCCATCTATCCATTTATCTATCTATCTATCCATGTATCTATGTATGTATCTATCTATCTATCTATCTATCTATCTATCTATCTATCTATCTATCTATCTGTCTATCTATCTATACATCCATCATCCATCTAACTATCCATTTATCTATCTATCTATCCATGTATCTATGTATGTATCTATCTATCTATCTATCTATCTATCTATCTATCTATCTATCTATCTATCTATCTATCTATCTATCTATCTATCTATCTATCTATCTATACATCCATCATCCATCTAACTATCCATTTATCTATCTATCTATCTATCCATGTATCTATGTATCTATCTATCTATCTATATGTGTGAGCGCGTACATAAAATGAAACAAATGTCCAAATAAATTGTTAATCCAACAACACTTGCATTACAACTACATACACTGTATCCAACAACACTTGCATTACAACTACATACACTTGCATTACAACTACATACACTGTATCCAACAACACTTGCATTACAACTACATACACTTGCATTACAACTGCATACACTGTATCCAACAACACTTGCATTACAACTACATACACTGTATCCAACAACACTTGCATTATAACTACATACACTGTATCCAACAACACTTGCATTACAACTACATACACTGTATCCAACAACACTTGCATTACAACTACATACACTGTATCCAACAACACTTGCATTATAACTACATACACTGTATCCAACAATTATAGTATCCCACCATACACACTCCATTTGATCGGATTCCATGTATCAAACGCGATTAAACAATTTAACATAGCTCGAACTCTAATCTTTCTCATTCCATTAAACTACAATCCAATAAACAATGAAATGAACTTCAACCGCACTATAATAAACAATGAAATGAATTTCAACCGCACTGTAATAAACAATGAAATGAACAACCGCACTGTAATAAACAATGAAATGAACTAACCCTAACCCTAACTGTAATAAACAATGAAATGAATTAACCCTAACCGCACTGTAATAAACAGTGAAATGAACTAACCCTAACCCTAACCGCACTGTAATAAACAATGAAATGAACTAACCCTAACCCTAACCGCACTGTAATAAACAATGAAATGAATTAACCCTAACCCTAACTGTAATAAACAATGAAATGAACTAACCCTAACCGCAGTGTAATAAACAATGAAATGAACTAACCCTAACCGCACTGTAATAAACAATGAAATGAACTAACCCTAACCGCACTGTAATAAACAATGAAATGAACTAACCCTAACCCTAACCGCACTGTACTGGATTCCAGTCAGTCAAGTTACTCTCTAATAAAAAATTAAATTATCCTTAATCACAACTACCCTAACCCGACCCCTACCCCTACTCCTTCAGGTGACGAGTGAAATACGAAACAACAGTTGCGGAACGTAAAATGTTAAATGTCGCTATCTGAAAATTTTGAACAAAATATTCTGACCTCTGTTTTCATGCAAACGTGTTCTGTGAAAGACAACACGCATCCCTTTGTTTGCGCTCTATTGTACAACAATTGAGTTACTGTCTTCATCCATCTGATACTTGCTGTGTGTGACAGTGATAAAGCCACTTTTCCCACCCGGAACTTGTGCGCAATACAGTAATTATAAAGTTGGTTACTATTCGCTCTGCCTCGTCCATTAACTAAATGATGAGAGCAATCTCTCTCTCTCTCTCTCTCTCTCTCTCTCTACATATCTATCTACATATCTATCTGTAGCTAGCTAGCTACATATCTATCTATCTATCTATCTACATACATATATACCTGCCTGTCTATTGTCTATCTATCTCTGATGTAAATGGAAACAAAGAAATGAATGCAAAATTTAAAACTTTTATCAGTAGATGCGTAAATGAGCTTTATAAACAACCCTCACATTGTAGGACTGACGGCTAGTGTAACACTAAATTAATTACTAATCTATAGTTGTTCTATGCAAATATTGCACCTCTGATGCATATCTATCATTCAATATGTAAAATATAAAACAACTAGAGTATCTATCATTCATATATGTATAAATATAAAATAACTAGAGTATGAAAGGCATATTTTATGCCCGCCATATGACGGGTGGAAAACTAAAATGAATGCATTGCATAAATGAATTTGTTTATTGGAAGGTTCGATTATAAGTTACATTGCGAGCGAGAAAGCGAGCATACTTTAGCAAATGACCTTGATCGTACTTATGCTGCCGTTCGAAATGGCTGCCCGTTGCACCACTCAGCATTGTGTATTCCAGGCAGGCTGTTTGTCGCCGTAAATTAATGAACAATCTAGGACAACATGTGGCTAATATCAATGCCTCGTCTCCGTTATGATTATTAACATGACTAATTATCATTAAACTATGCATAACCAATTACTAGAACCAATTTTAGATCAATACTTCCGATGAGTTACCTACTCATATCCCACTATACTTAGACGTGATATTAACACATAATTCTCTATTCACAGGTAGAACTTCTTACTTAAGGTGTAATGCTATCTTACTTTGATTCATTCATACTTAATTAACAATTTATTCTATGAACCCCCATCCACCAGCTGCTACCCTAAACATACAACGTGAATAATATGCGTAAGAAGGAATAAGAAAATAATAACTTTATTAAACAATAATTATAACAATTAACAAATACATTGATGTTTGCCAAGGATATCATTGGCTGTTTGCATCACTGAGGTGTTAAATATGTCAAAGTGTCTGTGTTCTCTGCACTAAGAAGTAACAGTGGTGCAAATTTTCCTCCTATCTTTGCTTGAAAATCTCTGGGTCTTAGCTTGTCATGGCATAACTTGATTCTTGTGGGACTTTGCTTGTTGAATTTCTTTAGATGTAGCCAGAGGGTCATCATCGTTAAGTCATGGCCACTTCCAATGTCTGCTCCTGGAAAGCTTCTTGTCTTGGCAATGTTTATACTGGTATGGAAACGCTTTCTTTACCATAATATAATCAATTTGGTTATGGTCTTCTCCATTCGGGCTACGCCTGACGCATCTTCTGGATGTTTTATGTAGACCAAACGTGTTAATCAGCTTCAGATTATTAAAGCTGGCAAATTCCAGGAGCCTTAAGCCTCTGTTGTTTGTCTCTGTATTGCAGTAGCGTCCATATGTGCCTTTCTAGTTCATCCTCTCCTATTTTAGAATTCCAGTCTCCTTGCACCACAAGAATGTCTTTCTTTGTGGTCTGATCCAGGACTTCTTGCAGTTGGTCGTAGAAGTCCTCTATTTTTCATCGTCATGGTCTGTAGTTGGAACGTAAACTTGCACAATGGTGATATTGAATGGGGTTGCCCTCAAGCATATGGTGATAAGCCTGCTGGTGACTGGCCGACAATTCATGACAGTTTTCACAATGTCTTTGTGGACAAGATATCCGACACCATGTTTATAATCTCTGCCAGAGTAGTTTATGTCCATCCTGTGTGTTTACTCCAACCCTGACACTTGCAAATATATCATCATAAGGAGTGCCCAAGTTCGGGTCACTTTGACAATTTAACAATTGATATAAAAAATAAGTCTAGAAATAAGGATAGTCAAACCTACTCCACCACACTATGATTGAAATATATTATAAGCTTTAGTAAAGTTTCTTCAAGTTTATTAATGTTATTTTAATTGCATGAAAATATTGCATTTTTCCAAGTGCACATGCATAGCAATAAGGTTTGTATGAGGTAAATATGGGTGCACGTGACCATAGATGTTAACGTCATGTGCAACATTCACTCAAATAGCATCCTGTAGCTTAGGCATGAAGACAATCACAAACTGATATGGGTTAGGGTTAGGATCATGGTTAGGGTTAGGGTTAGGGTTAGGGGTATGGGGTTATGGTTATGGTTAGGGTTATGGTTATGACATGGCTGGTCATACAACTGACTGATAGATAGAATGATATATTGCTCTGTGATGGAGTAAATTTGTCTATCCCTATTTCTGATTTTAAGATGTAATATAATTTGTTAAATGTCAATGTCACATGATCTTCAGGTACTGCGCATGATGACGTTTTTGTAAGTACCATAGTTAAAATAACAGTTCAGGTAAAAATATGCTAGAACTTGTGTATGTAATCCAAACCAGTTCCTAGCAAATTAGTAGTTTTTTCTTACTAATAGTCTCACACTTGTTTATAACAATTTCATCCAATGGGGATTGACTGAAAGTTACTTTGTTGAAGAAATTCTTATATTCTAATCACTTTGAATTTTGATCTGATTCAAGTCTGGTCAAAATGAGATAATGCCAAGCAAAATGAGATAAATAAGTATTATGCATTATGTGATAATGCCAGGCAAAATGAGATAATATCAGGTAAAATGAAATAATTTCAGGCAAAATGATATAATGCCAAGCAAAATGAGATAAACAAGTATCATGCATGTGGAACCCATCAGTCTGCAACAGGCTAATCTTGTTTGCTTTGTAAATCCACTTTCAGAAATCCCCAGGACAAGTATGGATAGACAATCAAGAAAACCCAACAAGGGAAGACTTCAGTGGTGCCACGGAATCATAGAAATAATTAGACCTCATGTCAAAAGGCCCCTAAACACTGCGGGAAGGGGTGGGGGGATCTGTAGGGGTAGTAGTTACACTGCTGAAAATGATGATATAGTTAATGTGTGTTGTGCAGCCAAAGTGCTATTAATAGTGCATTTTGCATGTATGTTACAGAGTAGATGTTATTGATATATAATACTATTTACACATGTTATTGTGAATTTTATACTAATAATACAGTAAGCATGCATATTATTGTAATGGAACTGCTACAGATAAAACCTTTACATGCGTGTTATAAATGTTACTTATAATGCACACTCCGTATGTACTATAATCTGACTGCTTCTTGATAAGACAGTTTACATGTAGACATATTAATGACAGTAAAATCTACAAAAATGTGTTATAGTTTGAATGATATTTTTTTATAATATAATTTCAATTATATTTATTTGTTAATACAATTTGAAAATAAATAAAAGTGGAAATACTACTAGTACTGCAGACTGAATGTTATAAATAAAAGAATGTTAATATTGCTAAGACTACAAACTGATGCATGTTCCAAAAGGAGAAATTCTACTGAACTGACGCATGTTACAATTGATTTGAAAAAGTACTGGCAAAATATATGTGTGTTGTGTGTTAATAAATGAGAGCTATACATAAAAGTACTGGCAAAATATATGTGTGTTGTGTGTTAATAAATGAGAGCTATACATAAAAGTACTGGCAAAATATATGTGTGCTGTGTACTAATAAATGAGAGCTATACATAAAAGTACTGGCAAAATATATGTGTGCTGTGTGTTAATAAATGAGAGCTATACATAAAAGTACTGGCAAAATATGTGTGTGCTGTGTGCTAATGAGAGCTATACATACAAGTACAGGCAAAATATATGTGTTGTGTGTTAATAAATGAGAGCTATACATAAAAGTACTGGCAAAATATGTGTGTACTGTGTGCTAATAAATGAGAGCTATACATACAAGTACAGGCAAAATATATGCCCATTGTGTGGTAATAAATGAAAACTGTAAATAAAAAATATAGGAAAGTATGTGTTGTGTGCTAATAATACACATTGTGGACGTTTCCCATTAGAAAGAGTTGTATGTAAAAATACAGGCAAAATATGTCAGCTGTGTTCTAATCAATGAGAGCGAAAATTATATGTACTCATTAATGAGAACAGCATGGACTTGTAAAAATGCAGTCAAAATATATATATCTAGTGAGAGCTAATGAATGAGAGTATTATGGACTTGTAATAATACAATCAAAACATATGTTCAGAGTGTGCTAATGAATTAGAGCTGTATGGACTTGTAATAATAACAGACAAAATATATGTCCAGTGTGTGTTGATGAATGAGAGCTGTATCGCCTTCTAATAATACAGGCAAAAAATGTCTAGTGTGTGCTAAGAAATGAGAGCTGTATGGACTTGTAATATTACAAACAAATTATATATAGTTTGTGCGCTGATAATTATAATTGTATATATAAGCTTAGCCTTTATTTTGTGTTTCGTATAAGCCAACTGTTTTTCATCAGTGAGTAATAAATAAAATAAAATTTTATGGATGGGTTTCTCGACCCTTCTCGAGACTAAGCATGCATAGTAAACAAGGGGAGACAGCTCGTATTACGCCGATCTGTCAGTGACGTAAAAGCTGAGTCTATAGTTCTCGAAGGAGGATGGGCAATGCGTATTTCGAAATGAAGATTTAGACTGTAAACTAAAGAAGACTGTAAACTCTATAAATAAACATATCACTTAACCTAAATGTATGCGATTCTTACTACCCATTATATTACTAAGTAAGGTAAACAACATTTTAATAAAATATTTCTAAAATCTTATAGCTGAAATTAATTCTGTATTTAGGACATAAGAACTGTTCAGTCTAGTACTCTAGTATGTATTAAATTAAAACTAGCTCAGAGAACAAAACGATAGATACTGATATTACTATTACAGACAGAATTTTTTCTAAAATATTATCAAACGCTAAAATCATTCATAAATAATACTATCAAATGCATAATAGTAACCATAAGTAAATGAAAAAAGCTTTAAATCTGAGAAAAATCTGGTATCTTCATAACATATATTTATGCAGACATAGAAACCTCATAAATTAATATGGTATTTGTTTTATGTAGTTGTGTGTTTTTGATAATACTGTACTATTTTATTATTTGTTTTATTTTATGTCTTAAATAAGACAGTCATTGTCGGTTGTGTTTGCTTTCCTTATTTTTAAAGTACTTTTCTTGTTTATTACCTGCGATTGGTAATTGTAGAATAAAATGTTCTTAAAAATCACCTAACATACATTACCAACAAATGTTTAGTCATTTTAGGGTGATGTGACTGCTCGAAACATGATTTCATTGATGTCTTTTTATTTAGTTTCATTTTATATTAATACGTCAGTTTCTTTTCACTTCTGGAAATTATTTCCCGATCGAGATTAAAACTTTGAACTGTATTACTGTAATATTAATAGTGTTCTATTGTTCTTGTACTAGTCGGCGATTATAAAATTTAAATATGGTATTAATTGATCAAAACGGTCGGCATATCTTTAAGTTCTAATAAACTATAAATTTGAACGGTGGCATGCAATATTAATAAAACTCACCTACCATACAACTATCTAAACGTGTTTATATTGCATTGAATGCTCTAACCATATGATTGCATTTGTGTCTTATCTTATGTTTAGTTCCCAAAATTATTGCATGTATTAAACAGGCGCATTGGTGGTACTAAAGGGCATCACAGTAAACTGACCCATTTTGGTACTAAATGAAGCTTTTTCCTTTCTTTTAGTTTAATAGTTCCTGGCCAGAAACCTCGAGCCAGGTCAATATGTGTAAAATATCAAGCATTCCTGTGCGAACACTGAGTTGACATCTTGCTATGTGGTGTATTAGGATTCTGTGATTGCACTGAGTCCACGATAACCAACACAGATTTGATGTGTTCCAATTTACTTTCTACCACAATATGGGCAATGTAGGGTGTCTGTGATAGTTCTATAATTCCATTTATAAAATGCTGCGAATTACAGCATTCGTGCATTCCCCCCCCCACCCTCGGCCAGGGGAAGGTTGTATGGTGACAACAAACAGGAGTGTCGTTGTTTAGGTTGAGATGGAATTCCATCAAGTTGGTTTGACCAGGTTTATCTGTAAGAATGTTAGAAAACCTATGTGGCAGCAAGCTAATCCCACTGCATTGATCTGATGTCAGATCATCAGAGATTTGCACATCAGTGTATGTTTCAGTGGCTACAACATGTTTGCATCATCAGCTTCTTCATAGCAAGTAAAGGTATTGTCTGATCTGTGTCTACCGGTGTGCATTCAAAGTATTTTAGCAGATTGGTGTGATATACCTTCTCCTTGTCCCATATTATAACTCAGGAAAAAAGTATTACGTACCTACTACCTTCTATTACCAGAAATGGTCCTTGACAAGCACTTGCAATTTGTTGGCTTGGATAGGGAGAAGAAATAGAACTTTATCCACAAGATCTAAATAGCGATCCTGTGTAGTACACACTTTTCTTGGCTGCCATTCGTTGGCACTGATAACAGGAATGAACAAATCTATTGGTGTCTTTTAAGGTTGGAAGGAGAGAGTATATGACTCTCTCTCTCTCTCTCTCTCTCTCTCTCACACACACACACACACACACACACACACACACACACACACACACACACACACACTTTCACTGTATTTGGTGAATCGGATTAACTTTCTGCTAGATGCGGCATAGGGTGTCTCTGAAGAAAGTGATTCAAATTTGTTCTTCGATCTGCATCATCATGTGATGCCTATGACACACCTTTATCTGTGATTCACAGATGCTAACGAGTTTTAATTTCATTCACAGATGGAATCGCACAGGAGACTTTCACAACCCAAGGCTATAGTTTACTTCCGACTTTTTAATTGATATTTTCTGTGTTTTTTATTAGCAACTGGACGTCAGGGGTCAAATCTACAAGTTTATATAATTTATTTTAATTATTTCCATTTACCCTATATACCCTATAGTGGTCAACTAAAAAACATCTGGTTCAGTTTTACCTGTAACTTAATGGTTAGGCTAAGCGTATATGTGCCTTTTATTTTTGTTTGAATTTTATATTTTTTAATATTTATATAATGGAACTAGGCTAAATCAATTGCCCTGTTTCGGGAGAGAGAGACAGTGATAATTTCTTGATAAGGTCCAAGTCAGTCTCATTTATTTTGTCGTTGGTCTCTGTTTTGCTAGTCTGTGTTGGCTATCTTTTTCCCCTTATTTTCCTTTGTCTTTGCAGTTTGATATTTTTTTTCTCTTCAGTTTCAGTTATTGTTGTCTGGCTTCCTTACTTGTTTGTATTGTTGTTTGGGAGGAGTTGGCTTTTGTTTTTGAAGAAATTTTCAAAATAATTTGCGTGTTCATTTCCTTCTCACATATGCTGATGGGTGTTGTATGAGTCTTATTTTCTGTTGTAGTTTTCTCGTTGGATTCTTTGAATTTTTTGTTGTTGAAAGTATCATGCTTATATGCGTGCAGAGCATAGTGGATACTGTATAGCATGATCATTTCTGGACAAGAAGATTACAAAGAGTAATCCATCGTGTGCGTCCTCTAGGTATTCATTGTTAACAATTCAGTTTTAAGCACTTTGGTAACCAGTCATAAATTGACACTTTTAGTTTTATTAGTATGCATCAATCAAATAATCGTCCTAACTTCTGATTTAGTTTAATTAATTAAGGATGAACAGCTTAAATAGTATTGTCGTCTTCTTAATCCGCATACTCTATAAGTCTATAACATTTTAAGAAATAGGAGGCGAGTTGTGCCGTGATTGAGACGGTTGCGATCCGGAGGTGTGGTAAAGTACTAGAATAACTAGATGGTTGGCTGGGCTGAATTCCTAGGGCCCACAACTTCTAGAAGCCCTTCACAAGGGCAGAAACAATTTTCTTTTTAACAGTGCAACCATTTTTGAAGCTGACACACTTTTTCAAACGATAATTTACTGTAAGAAAAGATGAATGTGGTGGGTTTTGATAACAAGACGTGCTGTCTATAATTACCATTTCGCGATTTACACAATTCCCATTTCGCGCAGTGAGATTTCGGACATTACTATAGTTTATGATTAGTCCTTTAACTCTTCTTGTAATGTAACGCTAATACATGTATATATAACGTAACTCTCGACATACATAATTACTACTATCACTTTCAGTGTATTTTCAACTGTACATTTTTTTCTTCTTAAATAATACTATTCGCAATTGGCTGTAGTATCAGGCTTGATTTAACCCTACCAGATAACGTAGGTTGCGCGTATGTTGTTTAGTTTTTAAAGAAATGTTTTATCAATTATTAATATTAGTGCTTTTTAATTAATACTGTTGTTAATAACATAGGGAATGTTTCCTAAAAAAATAAAAATTGAAGATGTATTTGTTTAGGAGTAACTTTGTAAACATTGAAACTTTACACAAGTGACAATGTCCTGACACAGATCGAAAGTGTTTTTAATTACGCCATATTATATAGCAAGTAAATGTCCGTTTTATATTATTATTCTGCTTTTCTGTAAAATAACACAGTATTCGTTTTCTAGATATAACTGAATTACGACATTTTTTCTGTTTTTAGCAACAGCCTTCGAAACCAATTCCCATTTTAATTTTTATTCCACTCTCTTCCACAGTTCCACTTCCAGTGTCTTTTGCAGTACTTACATACAATACCTTTCATTAATACTATAATAGAGGCTCCTACTTTTCTAGACAAACAGTCATAATCTTGCAGTGGATGTCATTTCATGCGGATTTACTGGCAGTTTAGTCAGGATTTGTCAAACTCATAAAGCACTCATGCTAATTTTGCACACTGGTAGAATGTGCACATTTAAATTGTGGTGATTTTTAGAAATATAATTGAGTTTATCCAGTAACATCGTCAGGGATGAGTTGACATTCTTGTCAAGTTCGCTGGTTTCATTGGATTGAGCTTGTTGTTTCTATAACAGTATTGATTTTTATATATTGTATAGCTATATAGTGATATTTTTCAAACTGCTATATTGTCTTTTGTTAATACTGTCCCAGTACTTTTTAAATTACTACAGTTCCATTAGTTGATACTGTCTCAGTATCAATATTCAATAGTACTTGGTACTAGTAGTATTAAACCTTGGTTCATTTGATTATTACTGTAGATTAGTCCATACTAATCCAGTACTTTTAAATTTAGTATCAGTAGTACATTTGTCCTTTTATTTTGATCACAGTAGTGACAACCAGTATTTCAATTTAATCTTTTTCTAGAAATGGAGACTGGGAGTTTTTCTCAAGACACAGCTGATTCCGACACCATGGAAACAAGTGGTTTCTCACAAGAAATTTTAGAGACAGGTTCAGTTGATCACCTTGACAATGATAATAATGACATTGTGATTATCATGAGAAACAATAGCAACAACAACATCATTGGTGATAGAAGTACAAATCATCTCTCTGCAGATAGATGCCGACAGGTAAGAGGAACACACTATCGCATAGCATTCATATGTCTAATTAATTAAAATATTGACAATATGTATGAAAACTTTATTCTTAAAACAGATTTTTGCCCATGTATACATGAATTAAACAAAGAGTAATGACATGATTGATACTTATATAATGACAATATATACTATAGGTAGAACCAGCTATTTTTTCAAAGTTTTTGGAAATGAATGAAATTTACACCATATAACAATCATGGTGAAAGAAGTCAGTTTACAAAAAATGGTTGCATAATCTTTCTTACTTTTTTTTATTTTTACGCAATTTTCAAAAATGGGGAAAAAATGCTTTTTGCATGTATTTTACAATTTACCATTTTTGCATCACCCTAAAGTAAAAACTGATTATCTGACAGAGCTAAATTTTTGCATACCTCATGTATCCAATGCTGACATGAAGCATGATTTATTCTGAGGCAATAGCTTTCTTAATTTTTTGAGTTATTGATTCTCAAAAATGAGAAAAAACAAATTGAGCAATGGCACTTTGAGCCAACACAGAAAATGAACCATATTAATGCGTTTTTGCTTATTTTGAGTTCCATTTGACTTGTTTAAGTAATTATAATGAAATAAAACTTAAAATTAGCCGACATTTGTAGTTAAAATGCACTTATTGATGTCTTAACTCTTATGTTTTAAAATTTATGATTATTTAAAAATAAGGGTAGAGGGCTAATTGACACCTAGTGGCAAGTTGAAATAAAAACAATAGTATTATGTATTCTGAAACATGGTCCCTCAAAGTCTTGGCCAATTTTTACAAGTAAAATGAACCCTAACAAAAATTTAACCTATTACCAACTCTTAAAAGATACAATGATGGGGTATAGCCTCACATAAAACTAAATAATTAATGCATATTTGAGGCTGTTGCTATTGGCGCTACCCGTTATGATTAATTAATTTAAATGGCTGTCATTTGTGATCCATCATAACATAGTTAATAAACCAGTGGGGAAAAACGATCTAGGATCAATGTGTGATCATTGTCTGACAGATATTATCAAACATTGTTAATAAAATTTACATCAGAAATGATAAATAACGACTGTTTAGAAGGCCTATACTTGTCAACTCTCGCTCACGTCCATGACGATCTCGAATGCATTGCCGTCAGTACAGATACGATCTTTATTTCCGTTAATAAACCAGTGGGGAAACGATCTAGGATCAATGTGTGATCATTGTCTGACAGATATTATCAAACATTGTTAATAAAATTTACAGCAGAAATGATAAATAACGACTGTTTAGAAGGCCTATACTTGTCGACTCTTGCTCACGTCCATGACAATCTCGAATGCATTGCTGTCAGTACAGATAACGATCTTTATTTCCATTAATAAACCAGTGGAGAAAAACGATCTAGGATCAATGTGTGATCATTGTCTGACAGATATTATCAAATATTGTTAATAAAATTTACAGCAGAAATGATAAATAACGACTGTTTAGAAGGCCTATACTTGTTGACTCTCGCTCACGTCCATGACGATCATGAACGCATTGCCATCTATACAGATACGATCTTTATTTCCGTCAAATAGCCTTAAAAGATTATCCAGATAATTAATTAAAATCTTTTTACAACTGCAAGAGTTATAGTTAATTAAACTTAGTGAATTACTTTCGCACCAGAGAAACAAGCACAGCCGACAACGCCATGGCGATCACGCGCTTCGTTTATGTTTAGGCCTATGTTTACTTTGCGCACACTTGGGTTGCACATTTTCCCGTTCTACAGGTTCTGCTACGAAAATGCCACTTTGTCATGCTATATACCATTTTAAAGAAGAGATTTTCTACTTTCTTCTGATATAAGAAAAACTCTATATTTTCAGAAATAACCGTTCAAAAACGTAATTGAAAAATAGGGCTTTTTTCAATCAACTTTTACATACAATAAAAATAAAAATACAGATTCGAAACTAACACGGTTGCACTTTACATTAATTTTTCTTTAGTTTGATATAAGATACATTCTGATTGGACAATCATAGTGGAACCCGTTTTAGTATTTGCAAGGTATATCAAAACACAATGGTAAAACCGGAGATTGAGATTTTTGCCACGGCTATCGAAACACGCCAACCATACCTAATTTAATGCGATCGTACACGCTTCTACTCACTCTCTCACAAATGAAAAATACTTTAATGAAAAGTTGGAAGATAGTTTTATTCAACAAACTATTTCACAAGCATAATAAATATGGAACATAAACACAGCGCTTCTGACAAAATGGTAAATTTTTCGGAATTTAGTAGTTGTCCGCTATCGCCATATAGAGGCTGATTCTACCTACATTATAAGTTTGAAGGTCATTGAAGTTTTTCATTAAAAAATAAATCAAAGTTCATTTGACTATTTGACTTTAAACATAAGAAAGAAGAGCATTGTAGTACCTGTGCATTTTACTAATTCTGTATTTGAGACCCATCAAGACAAACTAAGTCTTAACCATACTTTGGGTGTGTGTCTAACCTATGCTACATTCCATCTTTTCAAGTTTTCTTCTTTAGATGCCTCTGGTGACATGAGATCTTGTCCCACAGTGTGTCCCAAATATTTAAGTTTTGAATGTCCAAAGAAACATTTGGTTGGTCATGCAGTAAATGACCAACTGTCAAAATTCCTTCAAAAGTTGGAATAACTTTCATAACACTCCTGTCATCCATAAAGTTAGAGAGACAGATTCCTCATTCATACCTAGGTTAACATAGAATCAATTTTCTGCTTAACAGCATTACATTTAGTGTCACCTAAAACATACAGTTTCATGCAGATCGGATTATGATCCCGTAGTGCAACCATAAATTCACACAGATTCTTTTTTCCAGGTTTATTGGTAAAGTCTTCGTGAGTTTCTTTTATCACATTCCATAGCCATTGAGCATCAGTCTGAGAGTTCCAGATTTAAAATAACGTCATCAACAGTTTCAACATCTGTTTATCCTTGGTGTGGTATGGATTCGGCATCAGGTACAGAGATAGCTTCGTCCTCTATTACAATAGTAGTGACCATGTTATTCCAGCCATTCTTTATAAGCTTTTATTTTCGTTTTCGATCCAATCTGAAAATTGCACACACTCAATTTCTCAACTACTTTGTAGGGTCCTTGCTATGATACATCTAGTTTGTTTTACTGCAGAGGTAACAAATAACACTTGTGTACCAACTTCAGTGTTACATTACACACTTTCATTTACAGTTGTACAGACACACTTGTCTAGTGTTATTTTTGTTTACATTCTCAGCTGCTATTTGACATGAAGTATCATTACATTTCTCTATTTCATTTACATGCTGATACATACTTTTTACAGATTCCACTAGCCCACTCTTTGTCCAGTATTCTTGTAATATAGACATGGGTCACCTAACCATATTAGAGTTCGAAGAGCGAAAGATGAGTTGAATATTGTGGTACTTCGGGCAATGCAAACAAAAGTGCTGGCAAATACACATCCCAATCACATGGTCTTTCCACGCAGTTTTCTCAAAGACTTGTTAAGAGTAGAGTTCAGATTTTCGACTAAACTATTACAAATAGGATGGTAAGAGTAGTTTTAAACTGTTTCACCCTCAAAAGTTGGTTAATCTCTATCAATAACTTGCTTGTAAATTGAGTCCTCCTATTGGAGCAACCGCTTCAGGATATCGTGTAACATAATCAATGATGGTGAGAATCCATCTGTGTCCTTGACCAGATGAGGGCACATATTCTCCAATGAGATCGATGGCCACACACCTAAAAGGAATATCAATTGTTTGGGTTTCATGTAGATGAACTTTGCATTCTATCTTTCTTGCTGACAAATATTGCTTGACTGACAGTAGCAATTGACAGACACACACACACACACACACACACTGTCATACTTGGCCAATAAAACTCTGCTTCCACATGAGCTAAAGTTTTGCTTTTTCCTAGATGACCTGCAGTGGGTGGGTAATGAGCCAAATGCAGCACATTTGCTCGATAGCTCAGAGGTAACACCAACTAGCTGCTATCAGTCCCTTCCTTTTTACGAATCAAGGCACCATCCTTCTAGCAAAACTCAGTAGTCTTGCCAGAAGATTTTGACAGATACAATCCCAAGAGCTTGGTCTTCTCTAGAGAATTGTCTGTGAGTTGTGCTGTTCTGAGCAGGGCTTTTTACCCTTCAGATTCAGCCACAGTCTGACAGAAGGGAACAATTATTTGCCCTGCCATGACTGAGTCTGGTGTGACTTCCTTGTGACATGACCCATGAACAACAAAGTCAGTGGCACATCACCTTCACATTTACCACCAAGTATTCCTGGTTCACCTTGCATACCTTCACACACACCCCTAGTTCAGCTTCTTGTGCTGCAGCTTGCCTTCGTTTGAGTACGCACACATTTTTGAGCGAATCTGGGGTGTCCTTACCATTGAAAGTGTATTTACCTCCCAGGATAACACTCAACATAATTAACGAGACATATAGCCTGAATGCATCCACATATATACTTGCTATGTCTACCAGCAGAATGGGTACTTTGTCTTTTAGACCAGTGGCTAGAATGATTGTTTGAAACTATCCCGAGTAGTCACTATCCTTCACTAGTCTAGCTCGTACTACTAATCCTACTCCGCAACCAGTGTCACAGAGGACTCTCCCATTGCCATTTACTACAAGTTAGCATGATTAACAGATTATTCATTAGGGGTGCATTTCTCTAGGTAGTTAGGAAATCAGACTTTAGTCTTCTTTTAGATGTATATACAGAACTTCAATTATTATTATTGACACTTTGGGTTTTCATCCCTGGACCTTAGTTTTATGAATGTTTGCAATTATTTCTGGTTCTATTGACATTTAGTTGTATTAATTACAGTAGGTGGTTCCTGTGGTTATCACCACTTGTTGTTAGTATTTGATTGATTGTGTTGGGTTTTCACCTATGTATTTGTGTGTATGTACATTTAATTATTCGCGGTTATCACCACAGGTTATATTGTACATTATGCTATCGTTACTATTAATGTTTTATTTCTTTCACTTTTAATTCTTTTTTTTACTCATATTTTATTGCTCTGGTCCCCCACCTCATGAATGTTATGTGTGAGTGTTTCTGGATGAATAACTAACAGCCATGCAAAAATACCCCCAAATTGTTGAAAATAAATTCTCATTGTGAACTCTTATTCAAGAGTCTGGTTTCTTTGGTTTGTGAAGTGCATATTGCGGTTGTTTGTCTGTTCATCTTGTTCATCCCACTTTACACATAACCGCTTTCAGAATAAAATTTCCCCTCCCACACCACAAGAACATCATGGTGTCTGTGTGCGAGAGTTGGTTTATTTTCCATCTTGCAACTCGGTGTGTCGTTGGCCTCACTGCTGACCCCCTCCCCCATCGAGGAGGGAAGGCCGTGATAGCTGCTTTTCTTGACCAGACGTGCCACACCAAATTCAGGATATCAGACAATAGAAATCTCTATACTATAGTATTTAAACTTTTGATCTCAGCCCATTGGCTGTTCTTGTTCTCGTAAATCTTAACCATTGGATAATAAAATCTTCTTATCTTGTTGGAACTGGTTTATATTACATCAGCAATTTCTAGCATATTCTCCAACTCTACACTTACAAAAATAACATCATAAGGAGTGCCTTAGGTCAGGTCACTTCGACAGTTTAATAATTTATATAACAATTAAGTCTAGAAATAGGGATAGGCAGATTTACTCCACCACACGAAAATAATATTAATAATTATTTACCTATTTGCCTACAACATGCTTATTTGTTTTTATTTATAAATTTTACTGGCTTGCTTTGTTTAAAGCAGATGATTTCTGAGAATGGTGTGAATGTCACAATGGCTGTGGGAGACCAAACATATACATCTCCTTCCAATGTTGAAGTTGTGGCATTAGATGTGGATGCTACAAATGTTAACTGGAACAATAGCAATGACACTAACATCGAAGATGATCAGGGATGGGGAGCTGTGGGTCAGAGCAGTTTTGGAGAGGTCAGTTTGTGCTGCAAGTCATTATAATCTAGTCTTTGTAAGCTAGTCTTTTAAATCATATAAATTATAATTTCATAGAAATCCACAAATCCTTAAATAATACTACAACAAGTACCAGATTTTAAAAGATTTGTTATGCAGTTTATATATGCACTTATTACACAGATTTCAGTCATCATTAATATCCATTTGTTGTTAGTATATAATTGCTTGCTTTGTTGCCTTTGAAATCTGTAGAATAAATCTAATTTAAATATGTTGTTTAGTAACTCTTCTAGAACATTAGTAAATCATGTTTGTTTATGTAAATTATGTAAATTAATTATTAATATACTCTCCTGAAAAATATTCCAGAATATTTATACAGATATTTATTAAATATTATTAATAATATTCAAATTCTTTCCTACTGTTAATGCTTTAACTAATTACTTCTTTCAAAGTACAACAATTATAATATAGTCTTTAGAAGTAAGTCATCATTTAACAGCAACTAAAAGAAGCTTTAAGAAATTTGTTACAATTGGAAACTGTATTACTTGGATTTGACTTGTATTGTTTTTAGTTGTCTTTCTTATTAGTTGCTGATCATCCTTTAAATTCTTTTTTTAGTATTATAATAGTAATATTAGTATGCATCTTTGCATTCATGACTGAAAGTAAATTAGTAAGGGAGGGAGTAATATATTGGACAAATTTATGGCACATGTTTCAAAACTTGGAAGAAGCATAGCTTTCATTTATGTCGCTGGATAGATATTCAATTTCTGAACAAAATTACATCAAATTTTAGTTTTTAAGATTAATATTTTTCCAGGAAAAGTATTCTCTATGAGAAACTGCAAATATATATATTTCTATATATATAGTTTATATAATACAGGAGATGATGGAATTAATATAGTATATTTATATTAATTCCATCATCTCCTGTATTATATAAACTAGTCCAATGTTTCTTGAGATTTGGAGTCCTCAGGTCCAGTTAGTTTGATGAAACCAGTTTCGACCAGTTTATTTTGATGCCCTTGGTGTGATATTTTTAGTCCTCTCCCAAGGTGTTTCCTTTTAAATTAATTATTATCATATTGTTCACCGACATACAATAAACACATTTCACATACCATTTAAATTGATTATTATCATATTGTTCACCTACATACAATAAACACATTTCACATACCATCTAAATTAATTATTTTCATATTGTTCACCCACATACAATAAACACATTTCAAAAGAGGAGAATACCACCTTTGTAGATACTTGTACAAAGAAGTATCGTCTGACAAAAGTTCCATATTTTGCAAGCATTTAGGCGAAGTTGCCAGCTTAGTACAGTCAAGTAGTAGATTAAAAATAATTTTATTTCATTTGCATATATTTACATCTACCACTAACAACAACATTTGTAAAGTTATTGAATATGGATATAGCTTTAATTGAAAGTTAGTTAGTATTTAATTAATGGTTCATATTTGCAGTGTAATTCTCAACGAATCAAGAAGTGTTGTTAAAGGTCTCCTTAGTAGGCAGTGGCACACACAAAAAAATTCAAATGTTCAGTTTTATTTTCATTTAAAACTTTTTAAAACATGAAAAAAAAATAAAATCAAGTGTTCAGTTTTAATTTCATTAAAACTTTTAAAAACTTGAAAAAAAATAAAATCAAATTTCAGTTTTATTTTCATTTAAAACTTTTTAAGACAAAAAAAAAATAAAATCAAGTGTTCAGTTTTATTTTCATTTAAAACTTTTTAAAACATGAAAAAAATAAAACCAAGTGTTCAGTTTTATTTTCATTTAAAACTTTTTAAAACGTGGAAAATAAATTGTGAAGCTATCTCAGTTTGTTCCAGAGATATGCTGCTTTTAAGTTTAAACAGTGTTGACAGTATGAAAAAATATTATTTTGACAATGTTTAGACTTGTCAAAGACTAACTAAAATCTAAAATACAGTAATGAAAGTTTAATACTTTATTCTTTTCTACTTGCAGATAACAAATTTAAAGTTTTAACTTTGTTAAAGTTTTAACAGTTTTGATATCTTTGTTTGCTCTATACCAAACAAAATTAAATACTCTATTGTTTCACTTACAAACGTTAATCATAAAAGTGTCAGGATGTTATTATGGGACAATGGGGTTACAAAAATGGGGTAATAACATTAAAGAGATAATTTTAATGTAATAGGTTTTTATTAAATTATCTGGCAATTACTCTTTCATTATTTCTGTGTGAATATGCTCTTTTTAAAATCTTTCTTTGCAAAATAAATACCATATGTAATTCTCATCTTATTTATTTTTTAAAAGTATAATTTTGATGAATTGGATGATCAAAATATAATAATTATTCTTACTTTAACATAGATAGACATTTATAGTTAATTAAAAATACTCTTTTTATTGTTACTTGTATCAATAAATAAATATGAAAAAAGATAATCGCAACTTTTATTGTTACTTCTATCGCAAATTCAGTAAACAATAAAAATATGAAAAAAGTTAAACACACTTTTTAATCATATAGGTTTATCAACAGTCATTGGAAAAAGGGTATTATTATCATGTGATTTTCATAAGTGATCTTTGGCACTGCATTTCATTGCATTTGGAAGAGTACAAAGATATTCCCATTAGTAAACAATCATCAAGATGGGCAACTATAAGTCAAGATCTGTATTTTGACTGTATTATGTTCACCGTAGGAAACAGAGCTTCATATAGATAAGTGGAATCAAAATAAGATTTTATTTTTTATGTAAAATTTTTCAAAACAGGAAATCCCTTCAGTCAAAAAGATTCCCCAAAATATCATTTGTTGCAACAGTATCATTTTGAAGGTCCAAATTCATCATTTTCACTTTGTGTTTTATTATTTGCTCCAGGAGATTTTGAATGGGGATAAGCAATGGGTAGGAGTTAAAATCACTTTCATATACCACTGAATTCATACTTGGGAAATGTGCAAGAGACTTCGTCTTCATATGTGACATCCGCATGATAAGTTTGCTTTGAATGATTTTTCAGAACTTAAATGAGTGACGAGAGGTTAGATAAAACAGCTTACAGCTGCACTATTTTTCAAACCTTGTCACAGGCACATGTAAATGCCCTGGCTGGCATCAAGGTACTCACAGGAACCACTGGCACATGTAAATACCCTGGCCGGCATCAAGGTACTCACAGGAACTACAGTGGGGATCATTGGCAGACATTTCAAATGTGGTTGAGCCTGGACTTTATATATAAAAATATATGTCTGGCTGTGATTGTTTAAAGCAAAATACATGCATGCTTATTTTAGCTTCCCTTCTCTATAGTTTCTTTAACTCACCATGTTTACTGTAATAATTCAGTTTTCTTTGCTGTGTTGCTAGAGTTGCATCTTTTTTTGGTCCAAACTGACCTGCAGATTTACACTGGAAGTATGAAGTTTTGTGTTGATGCTTCGCAATTTTTCATTTTCTGAACAGAGTGTGTTTAACTCTGCAAAACTTTCTGACCTGGCTTGGGACAAAGTTGGCAACTGCTTTTCCAGGTAACATATTTTCTGCAGTAATTCTTTTTTTCTAGCAGCAGCAAGTCATTTTGCACTGTCAGACAGTTTCAGAAGCATAGGATCTTGCTGTAATGAACTGGCAACCTTGGTAGGACTAGGAGACACTGATGTGCTTTCTGAAAGCCTTTGACCATCAATTCAGTTGGGCTCACTCTGCTGAATTTGAAATGGAGATGAGGCCAAAACTGTCTATAGAGTTCGCCTCCTTTCACTCTGTGAGAACTGGGTTGCAGCTTTTTCTCATTTTCAGCATCTTTTTTTGTTGCTTTTTTAAACGTTTGATGGCACATCCATCATTGTAAGTTGGTGCCACCACCTAGTCATTTGAGAAAAAGAACAGTCTCCTTCCTAAAATTCTTTAAGTTTTTCAGCAGACCACTCATAGGTGATCTAGTTGGAATGATCATATTGCCAGGCAGACATTCACAACTTTGATTCCTTCAAAGGAAAGGACCAAGATTTTCCATATTGGTTAACTGTGAAAGAAAGCATTTCCTTTTGTCTCAATCTACACATTTCAGTGCACTTTTTTGAGCATTTTGCAAGAGATAGTGCAACCTTGATGGTAGAACAGATCCTCCCTCCTTTACCGGCACTTTGCTGGGCATTTTGCAAGAGATAGTGCAACCTTGATGGTAGAACAGATCCTTTCTCCTTTTCAGGCATCAGCTGTTGCATAAATGAGACAGTTTTGTTAAACATCTTGTGCCCTCTTCTTTTAGTAGGAAACATTTTATCAGCAGTTTATTGTCAAAAATCAGTGTAGGAAGATTAGGATGCTGTGCCAGTGCTTGTACAATTAAAATAATTTCAGCTTTCTTTCTATTTTTAAATAAACTATATTTGCACTATATTTAAATTGTTGAAATGTTAAGTAGGTCAATTTATTTAAACAGAGAAGTCAAACTGGAACATCAAGGTTAGAAATGAAAGTTGCGTCTTTGCAACAAATACTGATAATCTCCCTTGATTTTTGTAGTGATCTAATTCAACATTGATTTATGAGCAAACCAAGTCACATCAAACACCTATAAAATTAAAGTGAAATTAAAAAAAAATGAAATAATAGCACTGCCAAGTTTGTAATTTATCCATCTTATCTTTGTAAAACTTAGTATATTTGCTACATTTTCTGTCTATTGCGACATGATTGTTTCTGGTTTCAAGAGCACAAGCATGTGACAGACCCACTACTTTCAAAAGAAACAAACTGCTAATCATACTAAACTACATAATAAAAATGTAACCCTTTTAAAGAATAACAACTAAAGTACTTGTCAAAAAATACTTGTCAAAAGCAATAATGCAGTATTAAATTTAGAAGTTGCCTAAAGAAGCACACTCGATATGTTTGAAAGCCTTTGATGTTAGAACAATCATAAATAGTTCACTTGCATTTGATTGGATCACTTGTGTCCCATACGTCATGAATACATTAACCCCATACCTCCATTGAAAGGGTATGGAAAAATCTTTCATTCAGTAGTGATGTACTTTTGACCATTTTTTAACAACAAAAATTGCAGATTTCTTTCCGAATTTTGCCTTAAATTAATTTTAAAACTGTGTACAGAATAAGCCAAGTCAAACTTCATAGTAGTAGATGCCGCATTTTTTAATCTTTATTTCAATACCAAATATATGTGTGTGGTTTGTGTATGGCACACAGACTGAAGTAAGAAACACTGATATACCAAAACACGCATTCTGTTTAGTCTTTTACAGTGGACAAAACTCAGCAAAGGGGAAAAATTAGTCAACTTTATTCTTGCTTGATTTCCAGTTTCCACATACAAGACTTACAAATTTACAATTATAAGAAATAGAAACAAAGCTTGATGATTTTGAATGATTGAATTAATGCTTTAGCTGTTGAGAATTCAGTGAATACAAAGTAATGAAAATGTGCACTTTTACACATTGAATGCTGCTGGCGTAGTACTGTGCTGCTATCTATTCTGAGCTATTTGCCCTGTTTCCATTTAAAAAAAAATACAAATTAAAGTAATTGCCAGTTACCCCTAATATATACTGCAGATTTACACTTCTTATGTAATAATGTACTATTGTCATCAGGATATATATTCTTAATTTAACTAAGTGAATAATAATTTTCACTGTATGTCATTGATTTTTATTGCTGAATTATTGGTTTGTTTCTTTGTAACATTTTTTTTCCACTTGACAGACTTCAACATCAGGAGATGGAACAATGATGGCTTGTTACGTTTGTGGTGATCGTGCTTCAGGTTACCACTATTCTGTCTTTTCCTGTGAAGGCTGCAAGGGTTTTTTTAAACGTACTGTGCAGAAAAGCCTCTCATATACATGCAAAGATGCAGGCAATTGTATCATTAACAAGTTCACACGCAATTCTTGCCAGTTTTGCCGCTTCAACAAGTGCCTTGCAATGGGCATGAAGAAAGAAGGTACAGATAAAAGATGTTGAAAACACCTTTCTTATAGCAAAGCTTTAAATGCATTTTAGTTTTCTTCTTGTCCAAGGGGTTAGGGTTAGGGTTAGGGGGCATGAAGAAAGAAGGTACAGATAAAAGATGTTGAAAACACTTTTCTTATAGCAGTGCATTTTAGTTTTCTTCTTGTCCAAGGGGTTAACTTTGCCACATAATTGCAAAGATATGGCAGAGGCATAAGCTGAAATTTATATTGTTAGTAGGTTAATGTGCAGGGGAAAGATGAAGGTATACATATAAGGTATACATGTAACACAGTATGGGCAACATGATAAATCAAGGGAAGTAAATGTGCTGTTTGCTGCAGGTGACATGAAAAGATCAAAATAAGGGTCTTTTAGAAAATCTTGAAAATTTAGACCATCAAAGCACTGATTAATGTCATTCTGCTGAGCTTGATACTCAGTATGGTATAATTATTTTAAAACATCAGAGTTCTGGATGATGAAATTTATGTTTCCAAATAAATATTTCTTGTATTAATACAGTGATTTAAAAGAATGATATATCCCATCCCCTTGGTTAAATGTCATGTCCAAGGGGGTTATTCACATATTTCCATTCTCAATAATGAACAAGAAAAACAGAGGTGATTCTGATCTATAACAAATGTATAGATATTAAAACCAATGTTAATTTCTAAAATTACATCTTCCTTTGCCAAGTATACAAAAATAAAAGTCGAATCGAACCTATCGAAACTTTGACAAGAACCCAAACATAGTGACATTTTTCCCCACTGGGTGCAAGCAACAACAGTGGCTGTTGTCTTTTTGGACTTATTATTACTTTTTTGATACAAGATATTTATACTTAATTTATTTTTTCAGAATATTTATTGTCTTCTACTACTTCAAAGTAATCATCACACTTCATTGAAATGCCTTTGTGTGTTGAAAGTTGTTGTGGCAGCAGGAGAAGTTCTCATGTCTTTTCAGTTACCAGTCCAACAAGCCTGCTGGCAAATGTTGGACAGATTCATTGAATCTACAGGCACACTTACCAATCCAACAAGTCTGTTGGCAAAAATGGAACATTTTTATTAAATCTGCAGGTACAGTTACCAGTTAAACAAGCCTGTTAATACAAAGTTGAATTTTTTAAATCTCGGCAATATTATACATCGGACTATGAACGAGTAAATGATAATAGCATGTGCTGAGCACAATTTTGAAATTAAATTTTAAAAATTTACTATACCATAGGAAATATTTGCATATTTATGTAAAATAAATTTTAAAATTTAATAACCCACCTATTGCCAAAATTTAATTTTGTAAGTTGAGAAATTTATGTACACCAATGCCATGCACAACTGTCTAGAATATTTTTAGGATAGCTTGGAACACAAAAAATGTTATATCAACAACAAACGCACATAATTATGAAGAAAATACATTAAATTTCCTACCATTTAATTTGTTTTTAAATACCTTATTGCAGAAAGCAACCAAAATTGGCCTGCATCAAACTGAATGAATTCTAAAACAGAAATGAAAGAGATTTCAAACATTTATTCTGGGGATATTTGTTTTAGCCAATATACCCCAGTATCCAGATGTGAACATTTTCAAAATTGTATGTTATAACTCGAGAACCGTTGGTCCAATTTTAACTAAGTTTGGATGTGTTGTAGGTATACACATCATTATTTGATACGTATTCTTTCATTGCTTTCAAAAATAATTAGTTTCACTTTTAGTGCAAAAATCACTTATTTTCCATGACTGCCAGTTTTAGTGACATTGTTCGCATACAGTTTGTATATTGTATTGTCACTCTATTCAATGTTGTTGTTTTTATAAAAAAAAATCAATTAGTGATCTTCTAACAGAAAGAGCAAGTTTGTAGCATTAAAATTGTTGCACTGGACAAAGTTTTAATCAAGGTCATCCATTTCTGCATTTAGCCCCCAAAATGCAAAAATTTACAAAGTCAAACTTTTAAAATTCGTAGCAATATTATACATGATCCATTGAAAAATAAACTATAATTGTGTGCTCTGAGCATGATTTTATAGTTAGTTTAAAAAAAATATTCATTCTGCTTTCAAATATACTGGAATTCACAATTTTCTGTGCTTGTCAAATGATCTATTTTCCCCCCATTGACTTTTCCCCCGCATTGATCCATTGACATTTTGTATTTATACTTGGTGTACTTTTGTGTGATCTTAGTTTCATTGTAAATGTGCATATATTTGGAAACACATATAAGGTGTGATTTAAATTTGTGACTTTTAATATTCTTATTTTTTATTTGGGCGCTATCAGTCAGAAAAACGTTCATATTCAGATTTGCAGGTAATTATTTTTCAAAATTAATTTTAAATGTCTTCGTAAAAATGTAAATATTAATTATCAGAATCTTGGTTATAATTTTTCATCAGTATATCTATCTATATATATATACCTTGTTGACTGTTGGGGCACCACTGATGACCTGACAACCAGTTTCTTCCATTCCATTCTGTTCTCTGCTAATCTTACCGTATTGCTCAGTTTCAGTCCTGTCCACTTTGAGATGTTATCCTCCCATCTTTTCCTCTGTCTTTCTCTCCTTCGCCCTCCTTGCACAGTACCTTGCATGATTGTCTTGGCAAGCCCTGTTGATCGTGTGATTGTGCCCATACCATTTCATTTTGCGTTTTTTCACAATAGCCAATAGCTCTTCATAGGGCCCAATGGCTTGCCTAATTCTCTTTCCCATTTTCTCAATCGTGACCAGATCTCTTGAAATGCCAAGTAACCTTCAAAAGCATTTCATTTCAGTAGCTTGTATCCTCCTTTCAAAATCCACTGTGAGGGTCCATGATGCACAGGCATATAAAAACACAGATACAACCAAGGAGCACATCAGTCTGATCTTTGAACTGACTGAGATGTTTCTGTCTATCTAAACTTTCTTCAGCTTTGCCATTGCTGTTATTGTCATCGCAATCCTAGACAATATTTCAGATTTTGATCCCTTATCTATCACGATGGCTCCTAAGTACTTGAATTTATTAAGTATTTCCAATTTCTGATCACCAGTCATGATGTCATTGCCAATACTACTGGTGTTGTTGGTCATCAGTTTGGTCTTCTCTGCACTGATTTCCATACCGAAAGAAGCTGTCCTGCCCAGTATTTCACCAATTGAGCTAGTTCCTCATCATTTCCTGCGAGGCCTCCGATGTCATCAGCAAAGCATAAGTTTGTTATTGTTCTGCCTCCAATACTGACAGTTCTTTCATGGTCTTCCAGAGCATCTGTCATGATTCTTTCAAGGAAGATGTTGAAGAGAATAGGCAAAAATAAGCAGCCTCCCACTGTTGTCCTGAACCAATCTCCTTTTTGGCCATTGAGGCAGACTGTGCTGATGGCCTTGCTGTAAAGACTTTTTAAGACTTTGATCAGGTTGGCATTGATGTTGTACAGCTTCATGGTGGAGCTAAGGGCTGCATGTCACACCCTGTTGAAAGCCTTCTACATCTACACAGACATGATAAAGGTCTTGTTGATGTTGAAGGTACTTCTCAAATAGCAGTCTCAGATTACAAATCTGTTCAGTTGTGCTTCCACCTGGTCTGAAGCCTGCCTGTTCTTCAGCTATGATTTCCTCTGCCTGTGGCTTCAGTCTATTTAATATGATCTTTAGCAAGACTATGCTTGGGTGGCATATGAAACTTATCGTACGATACTTCTGACATTGCTGCAAATTGCCTTTTTTGGGGAGCGTTATTATGAGTGACTGAGTCCTAGGTGTTGGTCATTTCCCTGTGTGCCAGATCTTATTGCAGATTGTTAGTAGGGCGCTTATCATGGCTTCTCCCCATTCTTGGACTAATTCTGCAAGGATGTTGTCTATTCCTGCTGCCTTTCCCCCTTTTTCATTGATTTCACTGCAGTCTACTTCTCGGAGGATGAGATAGTTGTCAATGTTGGTCATTGGTGGAGTGTTGATTAAGTCTGGATCTCCTGTATGTCTGTGGTTGTATAGGTCTGAGCAGTATTATATCCACCTCTTAAGAACGTCTTGGTCTTCTGTAAGACAATTCCCTCCACTATCTTGATTGATGAAGGAGTGTCCTTGTTTTACACTGGTCAGGTCTTTTACCAGTTGGTGTACTTTTTTGCTATTATTTTTCTTTAGATTATTTTCTATATCTTTACACTGGTCTTCAATCCATGTCTCCTTTGCCTTTTTCATGCTTTCCTTGATAATCTGATTAATTTCCCTGTATTTTTTTCTTCTTCTACTTCTGATTCTTCTTCTTTAGCTCTCGACACTTATCACACAGATCAAGGATGTCAGCTGTAACCCAAGGTTTCTTTGATCATCTGTGTTTGCCAAGGATATCATTGGCTGTTTGGGTCACAGAGGTGTTAAATATGTCAATCAATGTGTCTGTGTCTGTGTTCTCCTTACTAAGAAGTAACAGTGGTGCAAATTTTCCTCCTATCTTTGCTTGAAAGGCTTCCAATACTTCTGGGTCTTTTAGCTTGTCAAGGTTGAACTTGATTCTTTTGGGGCCTTGCTTGTTGACTTTTTTTTAGAGTAGTCAGAGGGTCATCATGCTCCTGGGAAGCTTCTTGTCTTGGTAATGTTTATACTGGTATGGAAACGCCTCTTCACCATGATATAATCAATCTGGTTATGGTCTTCTCCATTCAGGCTATGCCGGGTCCATCTTCTGGATGTTTTATGTGGACCAGACATGTTCATCAGCTTCAGATCATTAGAGCTGACAAATTCCAGGAGCCTTAAGCCTCTGTTGTTTGTCTCTGTATTGCTTTAGCGTCCACATGTGCCTTTCCAGTTCTCAATGGCATCCTCTCCTATTTTAGCATTCCAGTCTCCTTGCACTACAAGAATGTCTTTCTCTGTGGTCTGGTCCAGGACTTTTTGCAGTTGGTCATAGAAGTCCTCTATTTTTCATCATCATGGTCTGTAGTTGGAACGTAAACTTGCACAATTGTGATATTGAGTGGGGTTGTTCTCAAGCATATGGTGATAAGCCTGCTGGAGACTGGCCGACAATTCATGACAGTTTTCACAAAGTCTTTGTGGACAAGAAATTCGACACCATGTTCATATTTTTCATCTCTGCCAGAGTAGTATAGTTTATAGCCAACCTGTGTTGTTGTTTCTCCAAAGCTCTTCCATCATACTTCACACAGTACCAGGACGGTCCAATTGTATCTGTTCACTTCATGTGTCAGATCCTCTACCTTTCCAGTCGATCTTAAAGTTCTGATGTTCAACGTACCAATGCTGATGTTGTTTCTGGCACGGAGTTTTGATGGTGATGGTGCACCAGTAGCACACAACACCTCTGCCCTGGTGCAAGACAGAAGGCACAGTCCTTCCAGGCAACGACTGATCCAGTATGGTTTGAGGTAAAGTTATCATTTCATATGGTGTGTCTTGGGCAAATGAACCTGGTAGAGCACATCCCTCTCCAGGCTGTTGACCACAGCCGAAACTCCACATTACTAGTGGCATACCTTGGTCCTGGACACATGGCCATTGAATCTTTCTTGAGACTCTGCCCTGGGCGGTGAGTTTCAAGTGCTTTGCGTATTTTTAGGCTACATGCCTTTGTGATGATAGGTGGATTCCGGTTAATTGAGAAACATTTTTACTAAATCTATTGTGAACTTCCATGTAAAGAGTTAAAATGATATAAAACAAAGACACAAATTCACATTTATTGAGATGATTAACTGAGCAATGAATTCTGGAACAGGTACAGATTGGAGAAAAATATTTATGCTAAAAACAATATCAGTGTATGTGTCAAACAAAAGTGCATTTAATTCTTAACAGTTGATGATGTTGGAGGTTAGTGTACCCTTCTGTGTTTTCTAGATAAGCTTCAACTAAACAGATCAGTGTAGGTATGTAGTGAAGATATATGTCAGTCTTCATTGCCTTCCTGAATGAAGTAGCATCATAATTGAACAATACATTTCCTGACAACCAGGTTAGTTACTCGTTCAAGCTCAGATGAGTCATCTTCATCAATTTCCTGGTCTTCTGGTGTCCTTTAGTGTTTTGCTGAAGTTTGTTCATCATTGCATACTCATAATCTTCATTCTCATTGTAATTCTCCCAATTAAATGGCTTAGTGTGCCAAATATACAAAACAAATTTCAGTTGTATTCTCCATTTGCTTTTGTTCTTCAAAACCTGTCCCAAAAGAACAACTGTCCCAATTAAGTTATAGCCCATTTAGCCAGAACCTACTCTTGTGTCTGTATGTTTGCATGCCTCAGAATCACTTATCACATGGTGTGGATATAGAAATGAATGTAGATTAGAAGTATGTGACCTAGGAGATCATTCCATAAAAGTACTTTGCAGAAATACAAAAATTATAGCAGATACTTTTGTAATTATCTTATATATTTCATGAATTGGCCCTTCATTGTCTTATATAATTTTACAGCTGTACGAGAAGACCGATCCCCAGGAGGCAAGCACAGGCACAAACGACAGCGCACTGATGAGAACACTAGCCTTATGGCTCCCACTTCTGTTACCAGAAATTATGATGTTCCCAGTACAGCAAGTGACTTTCATGACCCTTTGGTGGACAGATTAGTTGCTGCTCGTCCTGACCGCATTCCCAAAGCTGAACACAGTAAGACCTACAATTAAAGTACCCATATTAATGAAGAATATCTTAACCCTGTTAAAATACCATTGATAATATTACTAGTGGCAAGATTGAGTAAAGCTGAACACAGTAATACCTACAATTAAAGAAAGAAACCATTTCACATGAAAAATATCTTGACCCTGTTAAAAATACCAATGTAATATTAATAAATAATGGAAGTTTGAATAAAGTGCTTAGTCATATATGCAAACTGTAAGATTTACAATAAGTACACGAAAAGTACACAAAATGTGTTTATAAACTAAAGAAACTATTACAAAATAAATCCATTACCATACTGACAATATCATATGTAACTTAAACTGTTGCAAAAGAGAAGCACACATAAATTTATAAACATATAGTTTGAACAATGATGTTGCAGAGAATATTATTCATAGTGATTACAGATTACAGATGTTGAGAAAACATACTTCTAAATGAACATAGTCTCTGTGTCTGAATTTGATAGATAGCAGATTCCAGTAACATTAACTCTTATAAGCGAATGAACATTGATCATATTGCTTATACTTAGCTTTTGGAGTGTTGAAAATGTGTGTCTGATGATGGATACAAGCTTGTAAGTAGTTCAGATTTCAATATATGTCAGATGAATACTAGATAGTCCCACTCTTTTTTTCTCAACTTATTATTCTACAAACTTTTATGTTCAAAATGTGTGTTCGGATGAAATAAGTTTGTGTACAAAAATTAGACCATAGCTGTAATTAGGTAGTCCCACTCATTTTTTTCTACTTCATATAGTATAAATATTTTATGTTCAAAATGTGTGTTCTGATGAAATAAGTTTGTGTACAAAAATTAGACCATAGCTGTAATTAGGTAGTCCCACTCATTTTTTTTCTACTTCATATAGTATAAATATTTATGTTCAAAATGTGTGTTCTGATGAAATAAGTTTGTGTACAAAAATTAGATCATAGCTGTAATACATTTTGAGATATCATTAATTTAGTGTTGTCATGTGTGGTTTTCCAAGTTCGCTACAAGTAAAATGTAAACCACACTAAAAAACAGTTCAACAATTCTAATAAATATTTTCATATACAACAAGAAAAAACTCAGATACAATGCAAAATTTACATTTCAGTTTATTATAAACTACAAAGGAAAATAGACTTTTTTGTTTCATAAAATTGCTTACAAAATGCAACAAACAGGAATATTCATGGCATCATATATGCATCTGATGAACCAAGCACATCCAGAATGCATATTATTAAATCATTTGTCATAGAGTTAATGCTTATTTTTTCCAAAGCATTGTAAAATTATTGAACTGAAAAATGGCCATTTCAGCAAATTTTTAAGAAAAGAACTTTAACGAAGTTTAATATAGAAAATCTAAACAAGCAAATTGTCATATCTCTGAAACTAAACATCTTGTAGAATTAGTTTACATATCAAAATGGTCAGCAAAGTATACTCTATCTAAATATAAAAGGTACCTTGTATTTAATCATATATTATTTTACATTTTTCATTTCATTATACAATTTTTATTTACAAAGAAAATGAAAATGGATAAATTGTCTCATCTTGGAAACTATACCATAACACTGAGTTCACCTATTAAAATGATCAACAGGATGTTATCCATTTATCAGAAAACAGATAAGTTATACAGAACTTTTTATTTGTTACAATAAAAATTTCATATTTAAAAATTATCTTAAAAATGTATGCTTGGTATCTATATGCGAAAGTCAGATATAAAAATATATTTGACACATATGCTATTATTAATTATAACAAAATAATAGGCAAAGCACATCCATATATTTTGAAAGTTTGTATTAAAGCATTGGAATATGTATGAAAACTTTATTGCTAAAACTCTGCCTACATTTATATGAATTAAATAAACAATAATGACATGATATTTTGTGTACACTATAAAAGATAATTTAATTCTGTGATATTTATTTCCAACAGTGAATATGCACCACATAGGTTTAAATATTTTATTAATCAGAGTTAATATTTTTTAATTAGAAAGTTCTATCTCTAAGCTCTATAGTCAACAGCTGTTCAAGATCTTCAGTTGGTTATCTCCATTGTTAACTCTCTTCAAACGGCAACAGAAAAATCGATCAGGTTTGATCAATGCCTAAATTTATTTACAAAATATTATTTTTATGAAACATTTTACTTTAAAAACCAGTTGTACATCAAAACTAGACATTCATTTATTAAACTAATCTTTTAAAAAGTTATTTTTTATTATTTCTTGCTCATAATCTCAGATTAAAAATCATAAAAAAAGGACGCATCCTTGACTGCCATTTTGAATTTTTTAAGAATTACAGGATTACACTTCTGTCACAAAAATCATTCTAATTAATTCTGATTCGATTATGGGCCTTATTCTAAGCTGGATTCGGATGGTAGTGGTGCGTACTTGATGGAGGAAATCTCACTTGAGTCTGGAGAAGATATTATTACTCCAAATTCTTTCAGGAATGCTCCAAGTGGAGAGAGGTTTGTTCATTTCTTGTATGTAAATTTTCTATAGCTTCAATCAAAGGTCAATTTATATTATGTATACTTCCAGCTGCAAAATTTCTTATTTAAAGTTAGAATAAAGGTTTCTGAAGAAATTTTCACATAAAATGCCAAAGTTTCATTTTTTCATTTCATAACAGTTGTTGCTAAGGAGCTAGTGATGGTCTTTCAATTTTTGTTTACTGCTTACTTATACTGCTATTATAGTATGAAAATATTTTCTTTGTGACTTTATGTTAGACTGTTTCTTTTATTTGCTGTATTTTTATTATTTTTTCAAAAGGAGATAGTTGTAGATCTAAGCAGGTTTTTATCGTATTTATATTTTAGAATCTCCTGGTTACGATGATAAGGATGTGGGCAGACCTAACCCTTTAACTACGTTTATACCTGAACATGTACTAGGGTTGCAGTTGTTTGAGGTTAAGACTAAAGAAGTAGCCAAGCAGTAAGCAGTATTTTTGAGGTCCATTGACTTTCAGAACTATTTTGCAGTAGATTGAAAGGGCTACCTGTGTGAGTAAATGGGAAAAACCAACTGTTTTTCAAAAGGTGGTATGACTTTATTGTGGACGAATTTTATTAGTTTTGTGGGTTATTATTGGCATGGGAGACTTGTTCCAGTTCTAAGTGTTGATAGTCAGTAGTTGATGGTCAAGAAAATCTCTCTTTAAAGGAGTGTGGATTGGAACCTTTATGCTTGGAGATATGTTCAAACTTATTATGAGGTTTTTTTTAACAATATCATATTCACAGAGATGCACAGGATAAACTTTGTAAAGTGAGTATTTAATATACCCATATTAATATAAATTTAAAAAAAAAAACTGTTTCAGCCAAGTCAGAATGTTTCACTTGATGAACACATGGAAAGATTAAACATATATCACTTATGTTAACCATTCATAGTGCAGGTGGACATGCTTATGCTAAGAGAGATATTGAAGAAAATGGAAATCTCAGAGAACTACATGTAAAGCACCACAGTTGTTAATTAGTACATGGGAGGGGTGGATAAAAGTTAATAAATAAGTGTTTTGAGAAAAACAAGTACTAGAAGACGTTATTTATTTTTCATTTTTTATTAATGCTTCCATTTTATTTGAGATTGAAGGGCAAAAAATCCAGATATAGAAGACCTGAAAAGACTAGCTAGACATGGGCAAATTGATTTTATAGAAGAGTCAATTAGGGAATGGGGGAATAAAGGTTTGCATGGCAGTACGAGCTGCTACAAAACCACTTATTTCTCACATGCTTTGGATCCTGAGTTTACTGACATTGTAATTGTGATATCAAACTATGCAAATTGAGAGAAAAATAAGTGTTAGATGTATAGTTTGCAATGTTTTGTTATGACTTTCAGGAAAACAGAAACGTTTTTCTGCGCCTATTAAGTTTGCTTGATTAGGCACATTAATTTGTTCAGTAAATATGTATCTAAATTGTAATTTTTCTCTGTAAGTCAGTTTATAAACAGTTTTAAAGACTATTTTAGTATCTGCTATGTTATTGTTGTATATTTTAACAAATTGTATTTGAATGTTGAAATATCTTACTTTTACAAAAATGTACTCATGAAAGTTTGCTGTTACTAGTAATAGTACTTAAAGATGTGTCAGTTCGTTATTTATGGTCACATTTACCTAATATTTGGTTTTCTGTTGCAGATATTGTTATATTTCAATAATATAGTAATTGTTTATCAAATTCCCATCATACCTTCTTTTTTCATTTGTCAAAATGTAAACTCTGGATTTTTGTCCCCCACAAAGGAAAAAAAAACATTTTTAATTATTAAAATGTACAAATATGTAACAATACATATACTATTGATTAAAGCACATTCAGTTATCTTTAAAATGACATATAACAAGTATATATATATATATCGGAACCTAGGCAGAAATGTGCTCTAAATAAACCCAGTGTGTAATGATAAGTAAAATCACCAGATCCACATCAACACAGTCCACGTAAAAATATTCTTACCTCTATGCTGTTCCATAAATATTATCTTAGCACTCCTGGTAATGCAAACTTATAAAACCCTCCCCAATGAAAAAATCCAGTGACATAATATACAGCCACATGCTTACCTTGGCTTGTAAATCCAACATCTTGCTTTAGTTTCTTTGGTGATGGGCTACTTGGATACATTATCTAGTATCTAGATCAGTTGTTCTAATTACTTCCATTGCATCTAGGCAACTATCTCTGTCTACCAACAGCTCATCTTGTGCACTGGCATATTTTCTTGCAAATATGTTCATAAATTATCAACAAGGTTTTTGACATTAGCACCTAAACTAGTCTTTTGCTAAGTTCTCGTAAATAGTGAGATACCTTCAAAAGTCTTCTTTCTCTTAAGTTGTAGAAGATTCATTTGTTCTGTCAGTCACTTGGTACATAGGATTGCTGGAATAGTTGAACATCTGTCTCTTCCTTCAGCCAAGAAATGTGATGACAAAAGAGCACACTGCTCATTAGCTTCAGTTAGAACATATCATAAAATATTTAATCCACAACATTTTTATCAGAATTAAAAATGTACAAGAAATATTAAGTTTATTAAAATCCAATAAATCCTGAATTAACCTACTGCTATTTATAATTAAATAATGTGAAGACAAAAGTATGTGCTGTTAATCAGCCAGTTTTCATTTTTGTAAAGAAAATATACCAGAAGTAAGTTTGCTTTAAAAAGAATACTAGTACAACATAATGAATTAGCTGTCTTTAATAATTAAATAATGTGAAGACGAAAGTATGTGCTGTTAATCAGCCAGTTTTCATTTTTGTAAAGAAAATATACCAGAAGTAAGTTTGCTTTAAAAAGAATACTAGTACAACATAATGAATTAGCTGTCTTTAATAATTAAATAATGTGAAGACGAAAGTATGTGCTGTTAATCAGCCAGTTTTCATTTTTGTAAAGAAAATATACCAGAAGTAAGTTTGCTTTAAAAAGAATACTAGTACAACATAATGAATTAGCTGTCTTTAATAATTAAATAATGTAATATAAAAATCCTCATGTTAGTTTATTCTTCATTTATGTACCATGAAAGAAATTAAAAGATCCGTGAAATTTAGTGTTTGTTGTTTGGATTTCTGCAGTAATGGCCTCTAGTGACATACTTTTGTGTTGTGTTTAGTTACTGCATAATGACCTGCAGTGTAAAATACTTATGTGTTTGTTGTTTTAGATTTTTATAGTAATGGTGTGTAGTGCAACATACTTTTGCGCTTATTGTGTTCTAGATTTCTGCAGATATGGCTTGTGACATACTTTGATAAGAGCCTGCAGGCCAGAAACTCCTGACAATAGTTAGATGAAGCTTTAGAATGGAAATCTTTGATTAAACATGTCATAAGGGATTTTCAGAGGGGAAAAATATTAAATGGTTTACCTTGTGTGGGCAGAACCCCAGAATATGTCATAATGGATTTTCAGAGGGGAAAAATATTAAATAGTTTACCTTGTTTGGGCAGAACCCCAGAATATGTCATAATGGATTTTCATATATTAAATGGTTTATATATATATATACACATATGCACACACACATGCATGCACTTATGCATACAAGATACACATACACACACTCATATTATTCAATACCTTAGACTTTTCTTGAGAACCATTCAGGTTTAAAACTTATAATGATCATAAAAGATCATAATGTTGTTTTCTAATTAATGAGCTTTGTACTGAAACTTGAGAAGTGACATTGCTTACCATTTTCTGTAAAATATATGATAATTATCAGTAGAGTTTTGCTCACAGATTCAGAAACAATTATCACATGAACACTATCTTTATTTTCTGTTTGAGAGGTGAGATTTTGTAGATGTTTTGTTCGTATGTTTAAACCACAATGATCAGCTGTCATTTTGTTTTCTTAATGTGATGTGTTCATTTCTGCATCTACAGTTGTTTCATGAGATTGTTTTTAACAACCTATATATTTGTGTGATTGCAGCTCTAAACACTTCCATGCTATCTGTGAATGATCTCATGCAGTTTGGTTATGTAGAACTCAAGTTCATTATTCAATGGGCCAAAAAAGTTCCAGGTAAAAACAAGATAGTCTCATAAGGTTATAAATATTTTAACATATCAGGATTTTAATAGGTAATAAACAACCCATAAGTTATGATATGAGATTAGACTTTAGAACTTTAGATTCCCCAGTTTCAATCAAATTCCACTAAACTACCAGTTCCTCATGGATAGATCATTAGAATTACTATTTTGACCTGTTGCAGCAAAATTAATAGTAATTATTACTAAGTAATGCGATTATTTGCTTGCTTGTTTATATTAAGATTAGTCTCTCTTTTAAAAACAGAGTTCTGGTAGTTATTAGGCATTTTTAGGCATTTTGCTTGCATATATTTAGTAAAGTAATTGATTTCCAACTGCTAGGATTGTATTTTTTAAACCATCACAGTTGGCAAAATCATGGTATGGAAATACTAAACTTAATAAGAATTAACCCATCGACTATCATTAGCCCTTATAAGGGCGCATGATGTCATATTTTCATACGTCATTAGGCCTGAAAAGGGTGCTCGCTCAGTGTATGTGATGGTACATTTAAAAAAATAACAATCAATCAAGGAGAAAGATATGTTTGGGTTCAGCAGCCAATCTGCTTTAAATTTTATCATTGGCTAACTATTTTTAGAAAGGTCATATCATTAAAAAGTTTGGAAATCCCCAGTCACCCCACACTCTAGAAAGTGAGCCGCCATTTTTGATAGCACGTGGCACGTTTCGAGGACGATTTTCAGTTGTTTGCTTGATCCTACCTAATGAACTTTATTGTGTGGTTAATTGTAATAAATTGTAGATGAAATTCAACCAGCCTTCTGAAATTTTGGATGTGACCATGTGATAATAAATAAAAAACAAAAATGGTTGTTCTCAAAGCAAAACATCATGGCTTTCATGTGACACTTTTGATTTGTTCAAAAGCATCCAATTTTCCCAGGAAATAGTGAATATTTACACAAGAACAATTATTATTTGTACCATATATTCAAATGGTAATTAACATAAATCGTTTTCTTCAGATTTTATTCAAGGAAACAACTAACAAATTGACAAAGGTCAACACAAGAAAAAGGTAAGAAAACTTTTTATTTATTTATTTATTTTTGAATTTGAAATAATAAACACAACACGTTCAGTTATTAAATTTAAATAAATACTTTAAAAATGTCCCCCATTATACTTATTTTGAAAATCATTTTAGAATTGTACGAATTTTACTTGCTTTTAATTATTTAGTAGACTAGATAAAAAATTTTTTAAAAAACGGTGAAAACATTCTCAAGTTCAACAAAAAGATAAAAAAAACTTTGTATTATTTCTTTGTTTTTGAATTTGAAATAAATTAAAAACAATACTTTAAGATTCCTTAGTATGTCTATAATAGGTAGTAATTTAAATTTTTTAAATCCATTGATAATTACAGTCGCTTTTAAGTTTTTAGTAGACTTGTTAAAAAAAAACAAAAAAAAAAAACGATGCTGAAATTCGCGAGTTCAACAAAAAGATAAGAAAACTTTTCATTATTTCTTTGTTTTTGAATTTGAAATAAATTTAAAATAATACTTTTTAAATTCCTTAGTATGTCTGTATTAGGTAGTAATTTCAATATTTTAAATCCATTGATAATTACAGTCACAGATAATTACATTTTTTAGTACACTGACCCATTCAATTATCAATAAGCGTCAAAACAGCCTGACACGGTAGCTGACGCATTTTCGCCTGACAGCCAACAGGTTAAAGAACTACATTTGTGCCATGCTCGTGATTATACGTATGAAAAACTAGCATGCATATATGTCCTGTCACTAAACAGAAATAAATAACATAAAAACATAATATATATTATGGATGCAAAAGCAGTATGTTTAAAGACTAAATTTAAGAAATGATTACAATCATGCTGATATATCGTAAATGACAAGATTGCATGCACTTTTGAAAGTTGACATTACATATCTTCTAAACAGTTAAAATTTTTCCACATGCAAGCCCTTTTAATACAACTATTAAGTTTTCTAAACTATTAAATAGTTTCTCATCCATGTTGCACGTCAGTATTTTTTATCATTTGTTAAGAATATATCAATTATATCTATTATTTAATATGAAGTAAACTGTATTTCTTAATTTCCTGAAAGTAATCTACTGTAGAGATAAGATGTAACCAAACATTATATAAAATATTAGTTATAGAGTTTTAAAAAGTGGATTGAATAAAATCATTTGTACTTTACCTTTGAACTCTTTCAGAAAGCCTTTTTTTTTTTGTTGGCATAATAGGTTTGAGGAAAAACTTTTAAAATTCTCACAAGAAACATTTCCTGAACCTCATGACTTCCCATTTCCACTTAAAATTAATTTATTTGCTCTTGGCATTGATTATAATTATACTGTCCAAAATATTATATAGTGCCCAATCAAAAGAGAAAAAAACATCTATTATCAATTAAGCATTGAAAGGTAAACTAAAAAATATCTATTACCAATAAGGCATTGATAGGTAAAGAGAAAAACATCTATTACCAATTAGACATTGATAGGTAAATTAAAAGACATCTATTACCAATTAGGCATTGATAGGTAAAGAGAAAAACATCTATTACCAATTAGGCATTGATAGGTAAACTAAAAGACATCTATTACCAATTAGGCATTGATAGGTAAAGAGAAAAACATCTATTACCAATTAGGCATTGATAGGTAAAGAGAAAAACTTCTATTACCAATTAGGCATTGATAGGTAAAGAGAAAAACTTCTATTACCAATTAGGCATTATAGGTAAACTAAAAGACATCTTTTACCAATTAGGTATTATAGATAAACTAAAAGGTGGCTATTACATCCTGTCAAATGATAAAGCTATGTAAGTGCACTCTACATACTTCCATATTTATCTTATGAAAAATATGAAAAATACATTAAAATAAAATGCAATAAAATAGAATGCAATAAAAATAATGTTCCTTACATGTATTCATTAATTAACTATTTTTTTTTTTTAAGCTCTACAAGAGATACTAAATTGGTGAATGTTTTAGTACTAGTTAATCAGGATAATGAATATTGGATTTTGCCTACTTAAAACAAAAATCTTTTTTAAATGTTAGGTCTGTTTAAGACATTCACAGCCACATGAGTATAATTACACAAGGATGCAATAGGATTAATAGATGGATAGAGAGAAGTTGATTGATGAGGGAGGAAGGTAGATTATAAATCTCAGAGAAGTCAATTCCATGTCTTTCTTTGAGAATCAGTTTTGCTTTCTTTTCTTTCTTTTCTTTTCTTTAGATTTAATAATAATTACATGCATTTAATAAACTAAACATTACTTATGCCAAAGTTCAAATTCTGTGATGTTAAAGAACATAATCATTGATATACAAAATTGGAAGAGTTTGATCAGTATTTACAAATTACCAGTAAATGCTTTGAAGTTTTTATTGCAGCTAAATTGTAATTTACAGCTAATGTTATAGCTCACAGTTTGATACAAAATAGAATGTGACATACCTATGAGTTTCTAACAATGTTAAACCTGTGCAGGCACCATGTTAATAAATTTGAAATAAATACAGTTTTAATAAATGTAGCTCATTAAGTTATAAAAGGATGTAAAGAATTTAACAGGACCATCATTAAAAGAAACATTTCATGGAAAATGACCAGAAATTATCTTTTATCCTCATAGCAAGTATTTGTGATGTATGCCACTACCTAAATGTCAGTAACTTTGATTCATCTTGGATACTCAAACACAGTATAAATATGTTTGATTCATATTGAAATCTCAAACACAGTTTAAATATGTTTGATTCATCTTGAAATCTCAAACACAGAATAAATATGTTTGATTCATTTTGATCTATAAATATGTTTGATTCATCTTGAATGCTCAGACACAGTATAAATATGTTTGATTCATCTTGAAATCTCAAACACAGTATAATATGTTTGATTCATCTTGAAATCTCAAACACAGTATAAATATGTTTGATTCATCTTGAAATCTCAAACACAGTATAAATATGTTTGATTCATCTTAAAATCTCAAACACAGTATAAATATGTTTGATTCATCTTGGATACTCAGACACAGTATAAATATGTTTGATTCATCTTGAATGCTCAAACACAGTATAAATATGTTTGATTCATCTTGCATAATGTGATATGGCAATAAGATTAATTCATACTGGATACCTAAGTAATTTGATCTATCAATAGATTTTATTTATTTTTTTCACTTAAGACAGTTTTGGTCTTAAAGAAATTTTATTCTTTTTAACAGTTATTTGTTCTATAAAGAAGGGTAATTAATTATTCTGTGTAAAAATCAGATTTCTGTATTTAAGCACAATTTATTACCTTATAAATATAATTGATTCTTTATTCTAGTTAGTACAATTTCATCTACATGTATTGTGCATCCACAGTGCTGCTTAATATATAAGGGAAAAATGTCATCAGATAATTAAGCTGTTTTGTTTATTACATATTCAAGCCTTTAAATAAGTACCTTGATCTTGTATTTGACAGGTTTCCATGAATTGGAGATGGTTGATCAGATGGCCTTGCTGAAATCTTCTTTCATGGAACTCAATGTCTTCAGATTAGCTTTCAGGTTGTGTATTCATTCATGACTTAGACAAATAATAATACTATTCATATACATGCCAGGCATTTAAAACACAACATAATATACATGCCAACCCATAAACAAATATATACATAAATGTAACAAATTCAGTTTTTGAAGTATTGCCAGTCTTGCATCACTTTGCTGTTTATGAGATATTTAGTAAAAATATTGATAGATATTTATTTACACTAATTCTCCATAGAACTCAAATACTCACAGTTTTTGCTGCTAAGCTTATCTGTCATGAAGGGGTGTAGGTAACTATCTTTGGAGAAACTTATCTGTCATGAACAGGGTTGTAGTAATTATCTTTGGAGAAAAATCCCAATGGCCAAGTGGATCAAGCCGTTTATGAGTAAAACCAGTGACTACCATTGAACTGAGCTGGTCCAGCCCATTATGAGTAAAACCAGTGCTTTTACCCTGACTACCACTGAACTGAGCTGGTCCAGCCCTTTATGAGTAAAACCAGTGCTTTTACCCTGCCTACCATTGAACTGAGCTGGTCCAGCCCTTTATGAGTAAAACCAGTGCTTTTACCCTGACTACTATTGAACTGAGATGGTCCAGCCCTGAGTAAAACCAGTGCTTTTACCCTGACTACCATTAACTTAGCTGGACCAGCCCTTAATGAGTAAAACCAGTGCTTTTACCCTGACTACCTCTGAGCTGAGCTGGTTCAGCCCTTTTCCCACAAAATCAAACAAACTACAGTTTTGTGGAGATACAAGTTAGGAAAGCCAGATGTTACATACCAGCTTAATTTTAATGACCTTTTAAAATTATTAATTTTAATATACACACCAACACTACTTAGTTCACCTTCAGTTTTTACAGTTAGGTTGCCCTCAAGTTCTGGCACTCAGTGTAATGATAGGTAAATTTGTGTACAATGCATGGATTGGAATAGTTATCTTAACTGATTACAACAGAATATCTTTCATATCACATTTGGCTCCACCCACACCAACCCCTCGTTGAGTCAGTTCATTGTTAAAATAACAAGAAATAAATTTAATAACTCACAATAAAATAATACACAATCTGATGCAAAATGATATACAAATGGGTCTTCCCGAGACCTCCTAATTTGTCTAGTTAAATTGCAAACACTGGGTTCAAAGTCAAGGAAATACGCCTTGACGGAGTCGCACACACAAACACTTCACAATGGACACTTGGTAATTATTGCAAGACCTGCTTAGACTTGTCTCACTGTGTCTCCAGAATAACAGGTTCAAAGCAATGCAATGTGCATGAATGGAGGTAAAAGAAAAGTCTGCTGAAATAGAATATACTCAGCATGGTATTTAATTGACCCGTCATATCTATGAGTGGCAACAGAATTAGGCATCTCTTACCATTTGACCTCGATCATTAATTTACAATCACCAATTTAAAATGGGGATAAAATGTCCCAGTCCATGCTCATGCAGGTTACAATAATTATAAGTGGTATTTACATGGAGATTGAAAGAGCATTCTTTTACAGCCAATATATGTTACAATAAATTAACAAGGCTACAATAAACACACAGCACATGTTTAAGTTTAACATATTTTCTATTGCCACCAAATTGCCATGAAAGAAATAGCATCAATTTCATGCAAAAATCAATAAACAAATGCATGATTATATCTACAACATTCTTAATACAAGACATATATATTAGTTTGAGAATTCAATATGTTTACCTTCTCTGTTGTAACTGCGGGCTAAAAGTCATCATCCATGATCAGTTTCTCACCCATGTAGGTAAAACCAACCTCTATATGACAATAGCAGACTACTACTAAATTCCGAAAAATTTACCATTTTGTCACAAGTGCTGTGTGTGTATTTATCATGCTTGTGAAATAATTTGTTGAATAAAATATCTTCCAACTTTTCATTAATGTACTTTTTATTTGTGAGAGAGCACGTGGAAGTGTGTAAGATCGCATTAAGTTAGCTACAGTTGGTGTGTTTCAATAGCAGTGGCCATTTTCTCAATCTCTGGTTTTACCGTTGTATTTTGATATGCCTTGCAAAAACTAACGCTGGTTCTGCTATGATTGTCCAATCAGAATGTATCTTACATCAAACTAAGGCAAAGTGAATGTAGAAAACAGCCATGTTAGTTACGAATCTGTATTTTTATATTTATTGTACGTTAAAGTCAATTGAAAAAGCCTATTTTGAATTATTACTTTTTGCACGGTTATTTTTGAAAATATATATTTTTTTAAAATATCATTAGAAAGTAGAAAATCTCTTCTTTAAAATGGTATATAGCATGACAAAGTGGCATTTTCATAGTGGAACCCGTAGAGAGGGAAAATGTGCAACCCAAGTGTGCCGGTAAACTTA